>JAWLRI010001036.1:509538-536896 GCA_034781795.1 Crypturellus tataupa
CCTTTGTCCTGCTCTTCAGCCAGGCTGTGGGGGAAGCTCCTTATTTGTGAAAACACACACCTGAGCTTTCCTCACAGTCTGCTTAGTATTTTCTTTACTCACTTCCAAACAGCTTGTGCTAGCTCTGGTGTCTACTTTTGTATAAACCTAGAAAGTGGATTGCCATATGCCAGGTAAAGTAAAAACATTCCCACAGGTGCTGGTGCCCTAATACTGCTTAGTATATTTTGTAGGTACATAAATTTCAAAATTATAGTGAGTTGATGTGAATTGGCAGAGGCTTTCCTTCAACCTGCTCGTGGATACAGACAGTGCAAAATCTTAAAAAATGAGTGAGAAGAAATATAATAGAATATAATAATAGAATATAATAATAGAAATATAATAAATAGAAAGAGACAATTTTTTGTTTGGGAAGTACATTTATATACATTTTTTAACCACGTGTAAATCAAGTTTTCAGCCTTCTCCTGTCATGCTGAAAGCGGTGATCCTAAATTTTCTCTTCCGTGATGAGACAAACTTTATGCAAAACAGGCTGTCTAGAGAAAACTCAATGTATTTCTTTGATGTCATATAATTGGCTAAAAGGAAATTATATTCAGTTTCAAGTAAATTCACAGGAAGTTATTTCTTTTTGAAGATCTAATGAAATTTGAATTTTATGTTTATTTTACATGATTTAATATGAGATTTTACCCTATTAAAAATGTGTTTTCCTTAATGCATTGTAGACTGATCTGATAGAACAATCCTACTGTTTTCTCCTAAAGCTATGAGTCTATGTTTTACATCAAATTCTCCCACCACAGAAGATTAATTTGTTCCTATTAATTACATGGGCACTCCTCAAACATCTGACAGCACAAAGAACATTACAGATTCAATCATGTAAATTGTTGCACACTCCTGTATGCATCTTAAAACTTCATTGAAATCACTACCTGCTAGGGTCCAGATCTGTCTGAGAATATAAATCAAAGAATTTGTCATAAGTCTCTTAATTATTAGACAATATAATGAATCGAGAGAAAGGATTTATGGAAATGCAAAAATAGACCTACACTACATAATTAGCATTTACAGATATTATATTATGTTGTTTATTTTTCCTATATTTTACATGAGGATTTATAGACAGTTCTTTAGCTGGCTTCTTAGCTTGCTGGCAAAGACGTTTGATATTTCTAAACCAGATAACATTTTCTTTAGCCAGTAGAAAAATTTTTATCAACAATTTTCAGTTTTCACCCTTCCTCTTCACCTCTGTCCCTTCCCCACCCTTTATTTTTTTCTGAAGCTGTTTCTGTGCAAGGAAAATAAAAGCTTATGTGCAGACACTTACTGAAAAATTGCAATCTACTGCCATATAACATAGAGGCAAAAGATGTTACAGCTACTATAATTCACAAGGCAAACTTCATGGACAAGGGAAATCCACAATAAAATCAGTTTGGCTTTGAGGTCAATGCACAGATTTACACAAGGAAAATTATACAGACATAAGGAAGCATTCTTTTTTACCATAAAATTGCCTGGCTAGAGTGAGATCTCTGGAGAGATTTATGCAGAGCCATATCTCTAGCAAGATGAAAAGAGTGTGCTGTCCTCAGAATCAAAGCCAAGGAAAAGGAGAAAAAAAAAGCAGGAGAGAGGACAAAACACCCCATCATTCATACAACTACTTTGTAAAGTAAACTGGAAAGAATTTCCTGAGATTTTAGAGAGATCTGAAATACATATATGCATTTATAGAAACATATGCTGAGGAATTAAAATAAAATCCTAAGCTTATTTAAATCAAATCCTAATTTTCTTGATTTCTTGGAAATAAAATATAATAAATTTAAAATCTTCTCATATACAGTTTCTCGACACTATAATCCAGTAACCGATTATTAAGCAACACGTTACAGCAGGGATACAAGTCCTTAAATGAAGCTGCATTTTAGTTGAATGTTGTCATTTTGCCACCATATTTTGAGACCAAGACTCCTTAAAAGCTTTCAGAGAAGCTTATCAGTGACCGTGATAACAGACTAGCTTTCATAGTGTAGTGCTGGGACCTTGAGATTTCCTTTTATAAAAAGGAAAAGCAGAAGTGCAAATGCATAGGATAAAAGGCGCCTCATTGAACATTCATAACATGCTGATGTGGTGTTACAGATCTATACTGTGCCTTTCATTGTATTTTATTTGGTAGTCCTTGTTCCATCCCCCCACCCCACCCCGCCTGGCAGTTGTTGACAACAAACATTAGGATAGAGTTTTTGACAGACTGACCTCCCTTTGTACCTCCATTCAGTGGTCACAAGCAAATCTGCACTTGATGGTATTTGATGGCAGCTATAAATCAGACCATCTGAGCTGCAAATTCGCTAACTTGCACTAGCAATTCATGTGCAAGCACAAAAATCCAGATACAAAATTAGAAGAGCAGAAAGTGAGGGCAAATCTCAGTCTTTCTGAAAATATACTAGAGGGAAAAATATATATATCATTACTTTCATATGGCACACAGCAATTCACTTTGCTAACATGTTTTACGGCATTGTCCTTTGAAAATACATCTTTAGGTATATCAGAAATAAACTTTGGGTATATCAGAACTATACTGCACAAGTACAGAGCCAGAGAAGGAAAGGGAGGTGCCTAAATTAAACTCCTCTCTGCTTAAATGTATAATCAACCCGTCTGCCAAACATGGCTTTTCTGGATCTTTGTTAGGTATCAATGGTTTTTCATTGTGTTTGCTTTCTGTAGGTTATGTGCATGAAAACGTGTAATTGTAGAACGATATAAATACGGTAATTAAGTTGAGTGGATGAAACCCAGCTCGAGGTAGCGGTAGCATCGGTTAATGCTCATGCTGGAGCGGTGACAGGAGACACTAGTGCCTTGTCTGTGTGGGGCTCTGCACGCGCCTGTGCAGCCCGGCAGGGCTGTCTGGTTGTCACATGTAGGTATGCATGAAAAATGGCAGTGGGTGGGATAACGAGATTAGTACTTGTGCAAATGTGGCCACGGCACAAACTAAACTAATTTCCAGACAGATGGCTGGAGCAGGAATTGTGCATGTCCCATTTAAAGTGTGCTTTGATCCGAGCCGTGCGTGATCCCAGCAGAGAGGAAATTATTTATAGAACCTATGAACTGAATTCCTCCACGTGCATAAGTGGCACATACATACAGAATTATACACCGTCAGTAATACACATATGCAGCTGATAGTGAAAGCCCCAAAGACCAAAACTGCATTGTTGTGCATTTTGCCCCTACCTGCCAGGACAGTTACTCCAACACTTCAGAGAGTAGTACCTTATTTTACCTAGTCTTTGGGAAATGGGCTGAGTCTCAGTATTTTTGAAGAGTACTTTGTACAGATTTTGATTTAGAGCTTTCTACTGACTGCTAATATGGATTAATTGTCAGTGTGCTCTACCTGGTGATGGGGCACCATGGAGACTATAAAATCACTCATAAAACCCACTGACTCAGAGGAAAAGGACAAAAAGATCAGGTTTAGGTGTCATTCCATACTGGATAGCCAGAAGAGCTGCACCAGAATAAGAAAGAAAAGCAGTCATTTTTCCCTCTTGTGACAAAAAGATCCACTGAGGCCTTTGTTATAATAGTACTAAATATTGTTTAATGTTATAATTTTTATTTTTAAGGAACATTCCTCCTTCTAGTTGTTAAAGTGAATGCTGCTGAACTACTACAGAAACCATTTTCATTACTTAGGAATTGTGTTGTTCAGCCTTTCTACATCCCACTTTCTAGTCCTACGGTTTCAATGTTTTATGCACAAATTATAAAAAGTTATTCACATGCAAAGCAGAAATCCAAACACAGTTGCACTGATAATACCTCTCTCATGATGCAAGCTTCTAAACTCTGTAACACTTTACTGTAGATTATCAACATAGCCTTCTATCAACATTGCCTTGTTAGAAACAGTTTGGTAATTTTAGAAAAGTTTCTTTCTGAAAGCTCTTTTGAATAAATATTATTTATATTGGTCATTCTGGGATATGTAGATATACTGAAATAGAAATTTTACTACACTGGACAGCAATGATCTTTTCTGTATTGGTGATTTTTCACTTGTTCTTCTCATGTATATCAGCATGGTAGTCAATGACAAAAACTCGTGTACTTTCTCACAGTTTTCTGAGTGCGCTTACTTGATTGTCTCATTCATATTACTATGATATTTTATGGATATGAATCAAAATACTATAGTTAGTCATAACTACTGTATCTTAATACTAATATTTTAAAACTCTAACAGTATGTTAGATGATGTACACACATTGCAGATTAAGCAACTCTGACTAATTTTCCTTCTACCAACACAAGGTAAAATGGAATGATGTTTACACTTTGAAAACAGCGTATTATAACAGACTGAGAGAGTGCTATGAATTAATAATATGTTCTTTTGCTTCTAAATCATAATCCTAATTCAATTCAGACTGAAAAGGAGACAGAAAAAAAAAGAAAAAAAAAAGTTTGAGTAATTTTGTCTGTATTTCAATTTTTGTGAGTAACAGTGCTTTCCAATCAGAATTCAGACTTGGCCTGATGTAAAATATTTTGGCTGATTTGGACTTGTTCTATGTACTCTCTGGGGTAATCAAAAGCCAGAGACCAAGCACAGTATGTTCAGCGTGGTTCATTAGTCTGGGCTTAATTCCATATTAAGATGGTCATCGAAATTTTGCTCTTGCAGCCTGGGTAGAAATCATTATCTAGAAGATCACGTACAGAGATGGTCTAGGGTTGCTGAGGACATCAGCTACCATAACCTAAAAGAGATCAGACCTCCCACAGAACTACCTGTAAATGTTCATTTATGGTTTGAAACAATCATTATTAGAAATCAGTTCTTGACAGTGTTTAACAACTGCTCATGCAATTGATGTGAAGCGACATTTCAGTATTAGTCTCAGCTTCTACACAGTCCAGCTGCTGCTATGCAAGGAGTACTTTAGCATTTCAGTTTTGTTGGAATACAGAAAATCTACTGTCTTATTCTTTCTATTTAGTAGTTTTCTCCATTCTCCGCCCGTAAAGTACAATTTCTTACGAAAACAAAATCCTGGTTTTCAAGTAGCTCACTGAGGCTCAGGTGCTCTCTTATCCCTAGTGCTGGTCGTTCCTGTGCATGGCTAAGCTTCTCTGGCAGTACACCTTGCACTCTCATTGCTCAGACTTCATTTGTAGTGCATAGGTAGTGCATAAGAGGACTTAGTTTTCTAGTATTAAAATCTATCATGTTTCATAGGCATTAATTTGCATCTGAAAAATGAGGAAGGAACATTTTCTCTTCCCCTTATTCTATTATCTTAGTCTCTGAATGATATTGCTGAAGAATATTGAAAGTTTTTAGCAAAGATGAAGAAATATATCCTTTCATATTATATTTTATAAATCTACATTGTATAGAATGATTCCTTAAGAATAAGAATACAAGTTTTGTAAGACTAAATAGCTCCTCTTAAAGAAAAATGAAGAAGGTATGGAAAAGATTTGTTTGAACTGTATAATTTTCAGTAGTGGGAGTTGACGTTGATAGAGATTAGTGAGAAGTAGCTTTACAGACATATAAGCTTTAAAAGATATTTTCAATCTATATTATGCTAAGCAATAGCCAAAGAGGATAATTCCTTCACTTTAAATAGTGCATTTCATTTCTACCTGCTTTTCTTGGCTTGTGACATCTTCTTGTTCAAAGAATAGTGACGTATCACCTTACCTCTGTTCATCTGCTTCGCTTTAATGAGATGGAGAAGATCCGTTAAATTCTAGGGATAAATGAACACCTGAAAGGATTTTTTTTTTCCAGGAACAGATTGAGTTCTGTTGTCTGCCTATTGATCAGTTACCCTGTCTGTCTGTCTGTTTATTTTTCTTTCTGTCTATAACTGTTGCCAGCAGAACTTCAGTGTTGACTCTTCATCAGTGGGAACAGCCTTTGGAAATTATCGACTGTAGTTCATCTGCCTTCAGTGGGTTAAGACTAGCTCTGAAGACTGATGGAAGAAATAGGTGCAGGATGTTGGCAGTGTTTGTTGTTAGAATATCAGGAAGCTTGAGGGGGCAGAAAGAGACTCCACCTCCTAATGGTGATAAAAGTTAGTCCTATTGTAAGCAAAGGGAAGAAGACATATCCATTTGTGAGTTTGAAGGTCTTGATTTCAGCGATGAACTCCATGGTCTTGACCAACTGTGGAATGTCACAGTCTTGGTGCGAAGATTATCAGTACTTTTACATGGAGATATGCTGCTGTCTGAAATATTGCTGGTGGGAATTAATGATTATTAAAAGAAATAGACATGAATATTTTACTGTGAAAGGTGGAAACTTACTCAGGGCTGAAGTACTCCTTTACTTTTAACCTTTTTATTTTATTTTATTTTTTTGCACAGTGAAAGAGTTGTAGAAGATGGACAAAGTTTTGCCGCCAAAGTCCATCATTTTTAAAGGTCTCCACAACTTCTTTAAGTATGAGAAGGAATTGAACCTCATTCTTCTCAAGTCACGAAACTTTATATAAATCACTCGAATCACACCTCTCTCGTATACAGGAATGATTTTTCTTACTACACAACTTTATGCATTAAATAAGATGAGTAATATTGCCTACAGGGCAGTCTTTCTCAAAACAAAACAAAACCAAACACACTTTGATGGTCATTCAAATGGATAGATACGTATCCCTAGCAGACCTTGGCCAAAACCTTGGTGAGATATAAATATTGTCCTTTCCTTCAACTCTTCCACTGGTTAATGCTAGACAAATTCACATTTAGAATTTTAATTTTCATGATACCTCACTTTTTCCCCAGATATTGGAAGTACTTAACATAGACTTCTGGATTCTTGTTTGTGAGGAAGAGTAGGTGTTAGAATGGTTTGTAATTCCTGTAGTAAAAACTCCTATATAAGATATATTCTTATATTGGTTGTTCCAGGTCCCATTGAATAAACCAAAATTCCAAAAATGTAGACTTAGAACACTACTCCTTTTTTTTTTCTTTTTTGCCTTTCCATCACGTGTTCTATAGAGTCAAAATCTAATAATAATAATAATAATAAAATACAACTCTGAACTGACTTTTCAAATCTATAATAATAAAGTTGAGGTAAAGCATGATCAGTTGGTATTATCCATCTCTGCTTTACCACTCTTCCAGTGCAGAGCCACTGCTACCATAGCCTTGAAGGCAGTATCACTTTTAGTCCTGCCACGTAAAGGAGAAAAGTGAGGGGGTATAGACATCTATTACCCAGCTGATCTGTTAATGTTTAGACTAATTATTATCAGTCTTAATACAGAGAGAAAAAAAACATGATTCCCCTTGTCTTTGCAGGGATGAAATGAAGCAGACAGATTGAATCTACTGCCAAGGTTAAAGCCTTTATTTTCAATGACACTATTTATTTTGAGCCTGCTTTAATTATTTCAAGCAGGCAATTAATAAGTTGAATTCAAAAAAATTAGGCAACACTGTGATACTGTCCAGCATTCAGATTCTCCTCTCATGAAATACATAAACCATGAAACTTTCTAAAAGTCTTTTCAAATTCATTTTCAAACTCAGAGAGCAAGAGTATTTGCTTTCTCTCATTCTGACCATCATCCAGTTTAGTGCCAAAAGGGATATATTGATAACAGGAAAAACTGAGCTCCAAGCTCCATAGCAAAACAATAGCATAAAGGTAAAACAGCTTGCTTGGCAGCTCTTCAAATCTGAATCATATAAGAGGAATATATTTCTTCTACCTTATGTGTACATATTCAAGATTTTGCCCCACAAGATCAGTCCTTCTGTGCACAACACCTTTTACATTCCAGCTGCCATGTTTCTTCAGTCATTACTGAAGAATTTTAATAAACAGTTCCTAAAAGATATAATAAAAGTCTAAGTTGGAAAAGTCATGGATCACTGTTAATGAATCTTTCTTATTATTTTACTAGAACTTGATTTCAACAAGCAGAAAGTAATCAGGGAAAGAAGTGAGTCTCTGCCTAGGAGAGTGGGCAAGATTTCCTACACAAGCAGATGCCCCATCCACCTCCAGAAGTTTGCACTTCTGTGTCGTAGTCCTGCCTCTGACAATGCTGCACACACGATTAGAGGGTGAAATGCCCTGTGATGTATGTAGTCAAATAGGCAGTGTAGAACATATGGAAGAAATCTAAGGTGAACACTGTTGAGTCCCATGGCAGGAAATGTGGTTGCCTTCACATGTTATCTTACATAGTTACAGAGGTTTTAGAAGCCATAAAACCATACAGGGTTTTTTTAAAGTTCATCCTCCATAATGACTTCCTTGATGGCCTTAAAGAAGAGAATTCCACTGTTCCCTTAGTGTAAAGACTAAATTCTCCTAATTAGTTCTAATTCGTTGGTTTTAAGATGCAATACATGAAATAGCTCCAACTAGGGTTAAACTGGAGCTTGAAACTTTCTACAAAGCCCAAAGGCAGAGTTAGAAGACTACTATTTTTTTTTCCCTTTATGACTGTCAAAGATTGTATCAACTCCTCATAGTGGGTATATTTGCATCTCAGAAGCCATTCAAAGGGAAGAGCTACAGGCTAGGATACAGAGAAAAAGAAGTGAATTTGACCTCATTCTCAGCTCTGCCACTAACCTGCTAATCTTTGACCAAGTCACTTCAAACTCTCTACACCTTCTACTCTCTGGTCAGTTTTCTCTGTGCTCTAGTTTTGTTGTTGTTGTTTTGCCATTTAAGAGAAAAGTATCCTCAAAAAAAAAAAAAACATTTGCTTTTATAATTATGCCTGCATGTTGATAGGATATGAAACTCTTTGAACCACAGAGCATGATTTAAACTAGTTGATAAAATAACCAGGCACAATCACAGTCTCTAAATTATTCTATTAATCTCTAAATTATTTCCAGTCTCCATTTTTCCATTGTATTTTTCATTTGATTGCAGACCTCCCAACAATTGCGATGCTATAGGGTATAGCTTAAAATGAGTCATATAAAGTGGCCCTGATAAAAACAAACCAAAGCTAAAGTATCCCAAAGTACTTAAAGAGATGTTGGAATGGGTGAAGTTGAAGTGAGGTGAACGACAGTCTTATGCTGGAACCTTCGTTGCTAAGGGCACATAGCAAAGATGCTGTTGACTCTGCTAAGTCTTAAACACAGGAAGATTAACTTGAATCAAGATGCATCTCAAGAAACTTATTGCTTAGTATATCACATTGGTATTGTGTTTTGATTCTTGGTCATGCACTGTGACTTGATTTTGCATATAAAAGAAATGAAAAAAAACAAAAGGTAGTGGAAGGATATCAAAGGATACCAGAGAATATCAAAACGTAGCCCACTCCGGATAAAAAAATGTATCAACAACAACAACAGTTCTTGACAGAATAAAGATCAGGTAACTCAAATTTATCAAACATGGGGAGAGAAGTAATAAAGAGTGTATATTTCTCTTTTTGCTTTTTAATTATACACTGTATTAATCACTGAATGTGGCTCAGGGCTGTCCGGAAGCAACTCCTATGCCAGGACTATGTCATGAGAACAGCAGCAGATTGCAGAAGAGCTACATATACAGTGAAATTCTAATCTTTGGCTGTGAGAGAACATGAGATAACAGGGACAGATGAGCCTTGCTCCAGTGTATCAACCAAGGAATCACTCATGTGCCCAGTTCCGACCCTTCCTTTGGAGGAAATGTGACAAATTTGACCATATAGTTGCTTGTCTCCTGCAAATGCTGGAAGTCATGCATTGTCTTTATGTACTACCATATATTTTCTTCTTCTTCTTCTCTAGTACATTTAAGCATGACTTACAAAGGATACAAGATAGTGGTAGTTCACAAGAAGTATCCTGAAAATATTTTTAAATAAGAATGATAGATTTATATTAATTAAATATAGATTTTTAAAACTATATGATGGCATTGCACTTCTACACTGTACTTTCTTTGTTTCAGCCCTATGAAGTATTCTAATTTATAATATCTATGGAAAAAAAAAAACCTTCCCATTCATTTGTGACCCTAGTGGGTCACATGCAGAAATCATGGAAGGCTATGCATGAACAAATCGCATTTGCAGCAATTATCATCAAGAACTGGGAGCTTACTTTATGCTACTGTGTCATTCAAAGATAAGAGCATCATAAACACAAGTGTTTATCTATCTTTCAAATTATGACCTTTTCAATGAAGGAAAATAGCTTGTATAGAAGATAATTCATACTCTAACGTAGTGCATCTTTCTCATAATCATTTTTCATAAAACAATCTTAAAAAAAAAAAAGATTTATTTTGTTGTGAGCAAATAAAACTCAGTGAGCATGATTCATTGGGCAGATCAAGTCCTATATTAAGTTATGACTATTTTACTTTGTAGAAACAACACTCATGGATCATAATGCTGCCCTAACTGGCAGATGGCCCTAAGGTATAGGATCAAATGCCCTGAGCACTTTTTAAGGTATGAGACCTTCAATTTTGCCCTTCACCCCTGAACAGAATGATTTGCATCAACTGACGAGTTTGGGATCTCACTTACTGACCTGAGTCATCTTTTCTATCCTAAAATCTGTCTGCTCGCTTTATCATGGAAACGTTGTTATGGTAAGAAAGAGTATTATAGAGAATTTGGTTGTAACAGATCTTGAATATTCATCTAATCCATCTATCTGTTATGACATAGGATCCAATATACCCGTATAATTCTTGATATATTTGTAACTTGGTCCTTAAAGCTTCTGACAAAGACCTTCCTTGGTAACGTTTGTCACTGTTTAGAACACACTTCCTAAATCCTCTTTGCACTGTAATATTATTTTTGCATTTTTGCTCTTAGAAAAGTCTTTTACAAGGTGAAGATTATCATCATAGACCCTATTGGACTTCTTTTTTAAACTAAGCAATCCAAACAATTAGATGTTCCTTTAAAGGTTTAGTATTCTAGACCTCATTGATCACCTCTGTCCTGTCTCAGATCTGTTCATGCCTCTGTTTTTGTTATTGTTGTTGTTGGCCTACACTGGTCTAAAGTAAGATGGAAAGAAATACTGTGGGAAACACTCTTATTATGATCTGTAAGTTTTATGCCATAATTTATATAAGCTCATTTGTGTCCATATATTCAACAATCGCATCTTCTATTAATGCACCTAGCATAAATCCCTACAGAGCCCAGCACAAATGGTTCAGTTCAATACTGAATGTTAAAAAGCAACAGCTTCTCATTCAACAAGATTTTCTAACCAATTTTCAGATATATTACAGAAGCTTCCTCCAGATATATTCCTCAGCTTGCCTGTGAGTATGCTATGAGAGATCCAAGTAATAGCAAAGTATAAGTAGTTAAATGCACTTTACCCAACTATTCCTCACCAGAAAGACTAGTGAGTTGATAGTGAACCTTGTTTTTATTATTCATCTGTTAAAGTTTTCTTTGAATTCAAGAGGACCAGTTTAGCTATTTTGACAAATCATTATGTAACAAAACATGTATTTCCCATATTTAACCATATATTTAAATTTACAAGGAACACCCAAGCATTTGTTTGAATTTGCAGCTACATCATCGTCAAATAATCAGGCAGTTTTCATAATTCTATCTTCGCTTGTCCTGTGAGATCTTGACTGAGATAGCACATGTCCAGGAAATATTGTAAGCTAAAAACTCCATCTGAAAGACAACAGGACAGAAAAACATTGTGAAAAATTAGGATGGAAATCTATCTGGAAGGCTTTGCAGGTCTATATCTATCTCCAAGAAAATATTAAGCACAGGAGGTAGAGCCAGGTACATGGAAGCCACACTGCTCATGCAGTAATGCACATTCGATTAAACAGAATTAAGTGGTTCTTAGTATATTCTTAGTAATTCTTACAGTATTTTAGCTATTATAGTTACATTTACACATTTTTTCCTTGTGAAGTATGTGGTAATGATTCTTCTTCGTTCATCTGAAAGTGTGAAAATGTAATGAGAAGATACTAGGTAGAAATCCAGTGTTTTGAGGGCATACATCTTGGATTCTGTGTTCACAGAGTAGGTTATTAAATAGCTAAAGAAACTTTTTAGCCATAACACTTGCAGTGACACCTGGTGATTGAGCTGGTTTCAGTAAATCATCAGTTATTTCAAGAGCAAATTGCAGATTATGCAGCATCATTCTGAGGAGTGTATATAACGTAACTATCAGTCTATGCAATAATCAGATTTCTTGAGTGTCCTTTGACACTTAAAATGACATCTTCCAGGTTTTCATCAAAAGGTTTGAATAAGAATCAACTACTGTTAATGCTGTGGCTCTTGACAACATGAAAACACTGTTTTCTTGAATTGATTGCTCCTGTGAGAAACAAAATAAGAAAAGTCGAATTGCTGAATAGCATTCCCTGCTTTCTGATCCAAGGTATAACTGTTCTGAGTATCTTTCACTTAACAAGAGAAGACCAGTAAATTCTGCATTTTTTAGAATAAGAATATTATCCAGCCTTTCAATTTGTTTGTTTGTTTGTTTTCCAGAAAGATTAACTTTCAGACTAATCTGGAGTTTCTTCTGAATCATGAATTTAGTACTCTTGCTCTCTTTACCGAAATCAGCTATGCTGGACATTGCTTAATACGATTGATAGGTGTATGCTGGATAAAGAAAAGCTGGAAATTTACCCTCTTGTTCAAAGACACACTGCACGCACGGCATACTACTCTTCACCATTATCTTAAGGATAGTTTTGGCAGCTAGTAATTTGGAAGGTGTAATTGTTCTAACAGCCAAATGACAAATTGTAGGCTACTGGCTCTGACAAGTTCAGCTCATTTTCATTTCTAGGCATATATATTTCGCATGTGATTTAAATACTCAAACCAGAAAAGTCAAGAAAATGCACATTTGAAAAGTAGTCAGCTGTATCCAAGTACTACTGCTTTTGTTGCTTAGCTGTTCACAGCTAGCTAGTTTTCTAGGATTGGTTTGGTATGAGATCAACTACAGTTTTTGTTGTTGTTTTTAAGACACTCTCTTGAGAGAACTCACACTGTCCATAATCATAGTAATATTTTTCTCTATCATTGAACACAAATATATATGACTTGTATCACCACCCATATAACTCTAGTGAAGAGTCCAAATTACAAATTTCTGCGCTTTTCCTAGGGAAATGATCTTCTCCGTGAATTAAAATGCTTCTCTTGAAAGTCTGGGGACAGTAGCAGAGGTGACTACTTCTAGAATAGTTTGATCTTTTTGTGACGCTGTCAAAGTAACTGGAGCTTCAGATTTTCAGCAGAAGCCTTTCTGAAATGTAACAATGAATCAGACACTAGTCTATGGTTTGCAGACTCTTTTTAAAATTTCACTTTCCTCAAGCATCTGCAAAGTTCTTGCTTTAATTTCATTTTAAGGGTGTCTAGACAGAGTATCAGCAATTGCAGCTCCTTGCTGTGCACATGCTCTGCCTGCAGATTACACTACATCATGCACTGAAATGGTCTTTGACCATTTCACCAGAACACCATCTACTTCTTTACTATTTGTCAAGGATAAGTCTCTTGCATTATATATAAAGTTGCAGCAATCTAATATGCATATTTTTACAAGTTTTCCCTTAGCCTCTGGCAGCAAGTCAGTCCTTCTGTATACGAGCATGCAAAGTCACAGCATCACTTAATGTGCCAGCAGCGCATGCAGCAGCATTGGAGAACCATCAATCCTATACCTGTATTCTCAAAGTAAATATAACCCATGATTTATTGTCTGTTTCCCAATCCTTTCTCCCTCACTTCTGAGCCACTATGCCTGACTCTGCATGTCTAGCTGTTTAATTCTAGATTTCAAACAGTCATGCTTCATGCTAAAGGTTAAATGAGAATTTCAGTATTTAGGGCAAAAATGCAGGATTCAGTACTATATGACAAATCTACATTTTATCACATTTTATCATTTAATCTTTAATTTGCTCTCATAGGTCAAAGCAGCTTCCATAATGATACAAAACTCCCTGCATTCTGTTAGGTTGCATTAGCAACTTAAAAAAAAAAAAAAAAAAAAAAAAAAAAAAACAAAGCTCAAGGTGGTGGTCTGTTTGTTTTTTGGTCAGGGATTTGCTTTTTACCATGAACCAAGCATACCTGGTAACAAACTAGTATTAGTCTGGAGGATGTTTGCATCAACACTCAACTGACTTCATTGCTTTTTTTAAGAAGTACGTTTTAGGGGATGAGCACAAATGTAGACTTATGCATTTCAATCATGATCACACTATGACGAAACTCCATGGTTTTTAAAGATTACCCCTTTTCTTCCTTACTCTGCTCCTGACTCTGCTTGGATTTAATATCTGACAGTGATTGACTCTGAACAACAATTTGTATTAAAAACAACGCATTGTATCATGCACTCTTTTCTATTTTTGACAGATAAGAAGTTTATATAATGTGTAGTTCAAAGTTTTCTTTCAAGAAGAAAGACTAATTAAAGAAACAGTTACTCAAAAGACTTTTTAACCATGATACCACTGTTACAGATGCTTCTATTAGTTTTCTATTGAATACTCACAGAGACTGAAAGTCTTTCCCGATAGAAAAGCTGACCATCACTATGCAGAAAGCAAAGATGTTTTGTAAGTTTGTTGTTGTTGTTGTTGTTGCTGTTTTTGTTTTGTTTTTCAGTTTGTTTGTGACATGTCTATCTATCTCATTCATTTCTGATGTCTGTAATTTTGATTCTACTCTAGACTGATGACATAAACCAAGCATAGACCTTCTCATGACAGAAAGATTGGTGAGAAAAACTCTAGAAGTCACTTAGGATAGTATTCATCTCACTTAACTGTGGACATCTACATCTGAGTTAATCACTGAATACTCCCTTACAGTCAATGGAAAGAAATAAGTAATTTTAGGATGCAATTCATCTACCCTACTTCAGATAGCTACTTTAGGATAAAATCAATCATCCTCTCATGACTTCTTTTCGCCATTGACTATAATCAATACTACCTCTATACAGGTAGTAGTGCACAGTGACTAGGTCAGATATAAATGTCTGCCTTGTAGACATTTATGTTTGATGAGATAAATCCTGGCATGAGGTATATAGGAGGAACTGGTTACACACCTGTGGTTACACATCCTCAATAAATATAGCCTTGTAAATCCATGGGAATAGTAAGTTTTGTCCTACTTTCATATCCTTTTGGCTATGGAGGGTGGAATTCTTCTGACTAAATATAAAAGTAAGTAGTGAATCATTATGCAGGCTTATGTATCGGGAAATATAATTTTAATACTAATTCAGATTAGTATTAGTTTTACTTTTTATCAAATTAGCTTAGTTTTATGAATGCAGCTCCTCTAGACAGGAGTACTAGATGAGATTCAGGATGAGATTCCTAGATGAATGAAACTGAAACGGTGTTCTTCTCACCATGCTCTTCCCCATCCATCATCCACATCTTACAAATAACTGCACAGTGTGGTTGGTGTCTCAGTTGCTGTGAGGGAGCTCCTAGGGCCTCTGATAGGGAAACAGTGTGGAAGAGAGTTGAAAAAGCATTCAGGCAATGGGAACCTCAATGCCGCTGTGTTTTCATCAACGTGTCATATTTTTTGCTGATCTGGTACTAAGGTATTACTGAAACTGCAAGGTGACAGCGCATGAATAAAGCTATAAAAGAGGATCAAAACCAACACAAGTCTCTTATTGAATTGATATGAATTCATGCCTCTTATTTTGCATAAAAAGATGAAGGAATTATATCTCTTAATTAAGTGTAGAGAAAAAAAGGAATTAACTGATATCATTTGCATGAGCGACATTCTGTATATAAGCATTTCAGTTAAAATACATTAGTTATTCATTGAGAGAGTAGTAGACTGTTGTCATCCCTTGCAGAGAAACATAGAGCATTTGGGCTGAATTTAATGCTCCTGAATCACAATCTCAGTAATGTCATAACAGTATTGAG
Organism: Crypturellus tataupa; assembly: GCA_034781795.1. Classification (NCBI taxonomy): domain Eukaryota; kingdom Metazoa; phylum Chordata; class Aves; order Tinamiformes; family Tinamidae; genus Crypturellus; species Crypturellus tataupa. The sequence continues at coordinate 525,539 of JAWLRI010001036.1, forward strand.
GCTTAGATGTGAAAGGGAAGAAAGGAAAGCTTTTCTAAATTGCAAGATGTGTGTATCTTTTTGGTAAAGATTTGGCTCAAGAGAGCCATGTACCACTTGGCTAGTGTAACAGCAGAGTGACAGGACACTCTGAAAGACAGTTAAAATCCTAGATGGGCTGAAATGCCTTCTGCAAGTGTGCCTGAGCGTGGCTATACCTACCAGGTGGTACCTGGCACACTCTGCCATCCTCTTTCACTGACTGTTCATCAAATATACTGTGGCTCCTTTCTGGGGTACGTTTGTGTTTTCTCTCCATGAAAATCTGTGTATGAATGTTCTCATAGTCTTAGAAAAAAAAAAAAAAAAAGGTTGCAGGTGATTTAGATATAGCTACAAACTCTTTTCAGTAATTCTATGGCTTCTAGTTCTGTAAAATGTCTCCATTAAGTAGGAGGAAGCCCCAACTTCATTGGTTGTGACTGTTGTGACCAGGAGGTCCATTTGGTTTCAAATACTTCTAATGGAGCCATCTTGTGCTCTTATTCAAGAGAGAATACCAGGTTTTGAATCTGTAGACAGATTCTAAATCAGTAGGCAGAAAAGTTACACAAGTCTCTGGTTTAGCTTAGAGTGAAATCCTTGCCATTATTTGTTAGATAGTAGAAATAGCTGATATCTCACAGTCTCTATGAAATTATCATATCCTAAATATTGTGCAGGAAGAATTTCAGACAGATTTTGGAATATGATGAGTGATGGTACATGTTTCAGAATGGTATTCTCAGAGTTTCACTGGCTCAAAAGTTCACATCCACAATTTACTCTGCAGTTTTGGAGTGCTTGTGTCAAGTGCTTTTACAGAAAAATTACAAGGGGCATCATGTCCATTTTTCTGTTATCATCTCTATGTATAAAAATTTTGAAAAATATCTCCATGATCCTCCTACCTCTCTGCCATAAAAATGACCTGTTTTGGAGAAAAAAAAAAAAAAAAAAGTGAAATCAGACCAGTAACCTAAACATATGCTTTACAGGTTTGAAGCACAATGTGTATGTGCTGAGAGAAGGGACACAGAAAGAGAGGCTTGACATAATTTTTACAACAGGAGAACCACAAATAAACTATATGATGATATGATGTAATATCTGACTTCCACATTTTTTCCTATGGGTATTTCTTCAGAGAGAACACACTTCTCACACATAATTGTATGCATACTGGAACAGGCAGTCAGGAAGCATTTGAGTCTATTGTAAATGTAATTTTTTTTTTTTTTTTTTTTTGGTGAAAGGACTTATTGATAGACTGCAACAGCTTCATATACCTGTGTTCTAAGGCTGCATAATTGCAGATTTACCCAAGGGGCCAGAATAGCTCACTTTAGCCCTAGAAGGTAGTAATATATGCATATATGTGTGTATGTATGCGTATATTTAGCAAATTATCTAATTCTTGAAACCCCAGAGACCTATGTGAATTCATAGGTAAATCTTCTTTATATCCCACCGTGAAAATAAATATTGCTTATATTATTATGTTTTCATTAAAGCGTGCAATTAAGTTAGACACGGAAACAGACCAGATTCTTGGTCTCATTCTTTGTGCTGCTTTAGTGGCATAAATGGGCTATAAAGCCAATTTAACAAAGCAGATGAAGATTCTCCTGAGTAGAGGGAATATGAAATGGAGCTATGCCATTTCTCCTGCAATACTGATTGGATTATAGTGGTGTGATTCAGAAGGCTGATGTGTTACCGTGAGCCCTCTGAACATAATGGCTCTGTGGAATTAGGATCACAAAATTAGGTCTAGAATCAGCCCCAGGATTGCAATACAATAATAGATTTTTTTATGTCATAGCACCTCTGTCCAACATATATGGCACAGATGAGGAGATGGACAAATGTTTTTTACAACTTATTTACACTGCAATCTAATGTAAAAGACAGCAGTCACAAAGACAAAATAACCAGATAGATACTCCTTAATCATACCAGAACTGTATGTGAACACCCAGTCTGGCAGCATATCTGCTAGTAACATGTAGATATGATACTGGTTTGAGAGATATATGCTCATGGCGTTTATTGCTTGACCGAGACAGCCTTTATAGGTCTGGGTTGCTATGAAGTGGGGTATATTTTGCATGTCACACAATGAAACTTCCAATCTTTGTCTGGTTGCAAGTATACAAGATGTGGGCAATTACAAGGGTTCGGAGAAATTTGCATTTGGGGAAAGAAATGCAGATTGCAACTGTTTCTAATGTTTTCCGCAGCTTATGTGACAAGCCCCTCAGGAAACAGTGTTTTGGATGCTAACTCTCTTGTTACCATATTAATTGCCTTTGTCATGACAGTTTTGGCATCTGAAAATGGCTGGGAACATGCTGTGCTCCTCAAGAGACCAATCAAGGGCAGGGGAAATTGGTTTATTGGTTCCCAAAGCAGTCTGCGCTAAAGGTGCTGCTATTCAAGCATAGTTTAGAGCCTTCTAGCTTGAATGAGGAGCCAAAGATACTTCAGGCAAAGCAAAACAGAGCTTTCATTTAGAACGGCTAAGGGGAGAAACAGAGAAGTTTATTTCTGTGCCAGCGTGATTTCTGCAGTCAGCTTTTGTGTGCAAATCTGTGTATCGCACGGCACAGAGAGTGGGACCCAGAATCAAGGTTGCCAGAATTCAGTGCAGTCTCAGATTTCCCATGAGAGACCCCGAGCTCCTCAGATTTTAAATGAACTTCAGCTAAGCTTGCTGATGTGCACTCTTTCAATATAAATTCTCCTCGTGATCAAAGAAAACACTGCCACAAGGACAGACTGCAAACAGGAGGAAAGGGATCAAGGGAAAAATATCAGGGGATAAAAAATTATGAACGTTATTTTAACTGATGCTGGATTTCTAATGTAAGAACAAGGAGATGCTAATTTCTGATTAATTTTTCTTTCCTTGAGGAGAGTGGCAAGCAGCTGTTATGCTGGAGGTGATAGACTGTAGGTGGTAAAGGATTGGGTCAGGAAAGCAGGTGGTGGGGTAGCAAGGAGATACTGGAAGTAGAAGAACTATTAAGGAGAAAAAGATCATATACACATAAAAAAGGCGAAAGAAATTCTAAAAAAAAAAAAAGAAAAAAAATACTTATTTCAGTTTGTTGCCCATGGACCTCAGATTCAGTAAAAGTGCAATGATGCAGCAGAATTATATTTACAATGTTGAATAAGGGGAGAGAATCTTTCTCAGGGTGAATGGCAGCAGATATTGAGAAAGTGATACAAAGAGATACAGCCTGACTGATACTGCCAATGTCTCAGGAAGACATATTCTGATTTTTTTTTCCTGGTAAATGCAAAATATTTTTTTTGACACTTAGTGAAACTAATGAAATGCTAATGCTATAGGACCAGAGGAGTAAGCTTATTATATATAGTTTCCGTGGGGGGAAAAAAAAATGGAAGAAAAGACAAGGAGGTAGATTATGACTAACTTAGTGTGGGCAGAAAGCAGAGGAAGAAACAAAAAGGATCCTTTATGTTTTCCCTTCCTGCTAAACAACAACTGTAGTTGTTTCAGCTCTTATGCCTAGCTGGTCAAAACAGATGTGAAACCAATGAACAGTACAGGGCACGGGGAGACCGTGTCCCTGTGCTCTTTGCTCTCACCACCACAACAAACTCTACCAGTAGAGAGCCTGGTTCAACCGCTGAGCATCCGCTGCACCCAGGCTCAGTTATCTCCCTCACAGTGCTCTGTTGCACTGAAGCTTGTGCTCTCTTTGGATGCACACACCAGAGTTCATGCAATGTATCCTTTGCGTTCTGAAGCTCCTAGCAGAGGCTCCCACAATGTGGGCAAATCTCAGACTAGCAAAGAAATGTGCAGAAAAATGATATGGAGCAGTGTGTCACTGCAAAGATAATGCAGTATTTTAGAAATGAGCAAAAGGGTCACTTTTACAGTAAGGCTTAGACTTAGCAAGCAGTGGAAAGAGGCGAAACAAGGAATTATGCAAGACACTTCATGTGCCCCACTTCATCTTATTTGAATGATGGTATTTTTTGCAGCAAAACACAAGCTGTGAGTCAGGGAGATGCACCAGGATCAGTAGGATTTAAGTGAGAACATCAGTACGTCATGACAGATTGTGAATGGCATTACATCTATTATTCATTTCTTACTCACATCCAAGTCTACGGTTAAAGGAAGTGGTTTGACAGGCAAGACATGTACGTAAATTACCCATCAGATGATATAATCTACTACTGAAGGAATGCTTCAAAAGGCCCAAAATACAACAGAAAGCATAATACAGCCTGTATACTAAGTACCTAATTGTCTGAACGCGTGCTCTGAACTTACAGCCCCTTTCATTTACAAAGTTCAAGAATTCTCAGGAAATCACAGAACGCTATATGAATTTTCAAACTCTCTGGTATTTCTTCCAAGAATATCCCTGCAGTAGAGGAACTCTCTCAGCAACATTGTTCAGGGATTTGTCAGCTATGTACATATCTACCTAAATCTCACTACTTGTGGTTTACAATATATTATACTGCAAAGATACCAGTGTTTCTAGAGTAATTTTTGTTCAAGGCAATTTCAAATTATGTCTTTCCCAGGTAGTTATACTGATGAATTTAACTGCATTTTGCAACACTACTAGCATTATGGGCTTTCCTCCTTTTTCCCAGTTGAAAAAGTAATTTAGCATGAATTTTGCCTTGAAGAGGCATTCTAGGACTAATATATAAAATATCTACCTCTTACTGGTTGCTACAGTATAGGAGAAAATAGTTTCTAACAGTTGTAAAGAAACTATTAGAACAAACAGCTCTTTGTCATCCATGGTTTGGCTCCTACCATGACTCAGTAAATGTATAATTTAGTTCTTTCTGCACCAAAGAGATCAAAAAGGGTTTCCAATTTTCTTCGTGTTTGTTTGCTTGCCACATAGAGCATTACTCAGGTGAGACTAAACTTTTCACTTGTTGTTTCTGGTTTCATTGTTACCCAATCTGTGGGGATCTGTACACAACATAAGACACGTAAGTAAAAGTATAGAGGATAAGTTTTTTTTTTTTTTTTTTTTTTAATGTTCAGGTCAAAATACCTTTTTTCCTTCATATTTAAACCATAGCAACAAAAGTATCAAGAACAACAATCTGTTGTCAAGCACCAATTAAATTTTTCACATCCTCCCAGTTAATGAGTTTCTAGTCTATGTTCACTTAGCAATACTATAAGTAGTAATAATAATAATGAGAAAAACAAAAATAATCATTATTATCGAAGGGAAGAGGTACTGGGGTATCTTTTAATTCATCTAACTAAATGACTTATTTGCTAGTGTGACAATTAAAAAAAAAAAGAGATAAGAAATATTTTTGAAATATAACCACCAGACATTACTCAGTATTTAGTAGTTCAGGATATGATACACCCTGTATGACAGAACTGCATGTATTAATCCATAACCAGGCTTCAGAAGGAGAGATAAGCAATCTATGAAAGGAAATGTTGCGTATCTAGGGAGATAGATGAACTCCATGAGAAGCAGAAATCAACTCATGTATGTGATTTAGTGCACAGCATATGACTTTTAGTGTATCTCACTGCCAAACTATGAATTCAGAGTAAATTAATGAAATTTACATGAGGATTTTTTAGATAAAATCTATTTTTGCAAGGGATTGACAAAGGCAGGATAAACATTTCTTTACGTCTTTTTGCAAAGTTCTCCATGTTTCATGTCACAAAGAGGCTACTAACTATCCATTCTTGATCTCTCCTTCACATATCACTTCTCATAAGTGATTCCAAGTGAATAATGGCTAGATTTTTGGCCTGTAGATAATCTGGTCTGTAGAAGTATTTTATTCCCATAAGATCCATAATTTTATTCCATTCTTAACCTTGTATGCACCTATTTTAGTAATTGAATGACATTTCAGAAGGGAACATACGTTTGAAACAGCCAATTAACATGTTTCAATCTTTTCATTAAAAAAAAAAGTTTTGCAAATAAATACTTCAGGTAAATAAGGTGGGGGGGAGAGGTATTTTTTAAAATGACTGTTCCATATTTTTTCAGAGAAAAGCACTCTGTCCAAAAACATTCACTTTTATAGAATACATAAATTCCACATTTGTGCTCTTAGTTAGGGTGCCCATAAGATACAGGATTTCTTCACAATTAAAATTTCTATTTAAACTTGGAATACAAGAGTATCCATAACACCTAAATTTACACTCTTTTAAGCTGAGTAAGAGGCACTGTATGTAGTCTACTGTATGTAGGATTTGCCATGAATATTTTTAGTGTTAGTGAAATTGCCTGAAGAAACTTTTCAGATATTGCAAAAACTTGCCACAGAATCTAGTGTGAACAATATTTAGTAAAATCAGTAAGATATTTTCAGTAGTTCCTTCTCAGAACAGAAGTGTTTGTGAAACACTACAAAGAACATAAGGAAAAATATTCTCTGATATGAACTTGCTAGAGAATAATGCCCACTATCTGATGTTATATCCAAGAAGACTCCCCAAATCAGATTGTTTCTGTTTTACAATTGCAATGCACAGGTTCAAATGCCTACGCAAAGGGTAAATCATGCACTGCCTACACATCGCTATCCAATTAGACTGGAAGAGGTCACAGACATTATAAGCCACGGTAGTAGCAGTCTCAGCTATACCATCCATTTTATTTGTCTGCTGAAGAAAACAATGTGCTGAATCCAAGAGCACTTTGTCCTGAAGTGACTAATGCTGCTGCTGCAGTGTATTTGGAGGACAGCATGTTAGGCATAAAGAATCAGGATCCTCAGCAAGAAGCACAGCAAGAAATCAGAGAAGTATATTCTAACCATAGAGAAGAGACAGGAGAGATGAATAGGCTACAAGAACCAAGTTCTTTGCTTTTGCCTCAGGAAAGGCGATAGGCACATAACAGTCATGCTCTCTGCTAGTGACTTATTCTTTTTATTTACAGATGAAAAAAAATATGGTTTGGTACACTATTTTAGGTCCTGGAAGATTTTAAAGCCTACTTTTCAGATGTAAATGATATGGTTAAAGAAAAAAGAAACTCCAAAATTGAATATGGTTTAATTATGCTTTTTATCTTTCTTTGTATCGATTCTCTGACTTCCTGATATGTCTTCCCTGGGGATCCTGATTTGTTAGATTGCAACAGCAACAGTAGTTATCTCAAAAGGAGAGATTTCATAGGAGCATAGAATCACAGAATAAGAAACGTGAGGGTTTGGTTGGGGGACCAACCTCACCAATGTGAGGGACAGACCTCTGGAGATCATCTAGCCCAATCTCCTGCTCACAGTAGGACCACCACTGTACTAGAGCACGGTACTGTCAACTCTGGACTAGTCTGGCTCAGTTTTGAATAGCTCCCAGGGTGGTGATAGTTTAACCTCACTGTATAATTTTTCCTAGTGCTCAACAAGCATTCCAGGAGGATTTTTTTTTCACACCTCCCAAAACACAATTTGTGTCCATTATCTCTTGTTTTATAAGAGGAGTCCTGTATCTTTAGTTGTAAGAATTAGAGTTATGGGGATTCATTAGTAGAGTTTCATCCACAAAACTAGAAGCAGATGCAGGTGAAGAACAGGTTCAAAATACTTCCCACCCCCTGAGTCCTTGGTTCAGCAGTGGAACATGGAAGATATTTCCTCTTCTATCAGAAAAAAAGAAATGTGAAACTATCTCAGTTACTAAGAGTCCTTGCTCCCTTTAGGACTTGATTCTGATATAAGTCTCCATTTCTCTATAATGATAGGCTTTGCACAAATAAAAACTTTTGGAGGGATGTTATGTTGTATTGGCAGACTGTTGTGCCACATATTCTCATAGTCTGTCTTCATAGTCTGTTGCTCCAACATGAAATCTTGTTTTTTTCTTTCTTTTTTTTAAGATTCTTATTAAAGATTCATACATTCTTTTTTGTTCTTGTTGTTGTTGTTATTGTTGTTGTCAGTATGCAGCAGGATCCAGTATTTATCATTTATGCAACTTCTACTATTTTAAAAGAAGTATCAGATTAACCCTGAATGATGTAGGAAATACCGGAAAGCTAATTTTCCACAATTCAAATGTTGCTAATTTATGGGAAGCTCAGTGATGATTTTGTATCCTGTTATAGTTTGAGGAAAAGATGTCTTGCCTGAATATCAAAACTTCAAAACTTCTACATGCCACTTCATAGATAAAACTGTACATAGCATCTACATAGAATCTACAAATTATTCTTGTCTCAGATAGGCAAGAGCTAATAAAAATGAAATGGAAACAAGTTTCAGCAGTTACAATGAACTTTGAAATATGTATTTGTCTTCATATTTTTGTGAATTCTAGTATACCTCTTTTAGATACTGTTTGAACACCAGAAAGTGTAACAATCCATACAACTATCACCACCAGATATTGATAAATTAAGTGCTAATTATAACCTCCAAGTCAGAATCAAAGCCGTACATAGGCTTACCTTTTGGAGATAAAAATGACACAAAGCTTTCCCTTTGCTTTAGATATTATTTTCTTTCTAAAGAGAGTTCTTGGATTTCTGCTATACAGCATCTACTGGGACAAGTGAAACGATCCCACAACTGATTTCTGGAGAGATCTGCTACAGTAAATTTCCTTAGCAGAGCTGTTAAGTCTTGTTCAAGCTTAACATCAAACTTGAAAGATATATTCTCTAAAAATCTGTGTCAAGCATCAGTAAGTTTACATGATATGAGCTAGTGGCATTAGAACTCCTCAGTTTGACTATCAGAGATAATGGAGACATTTTTGCCACTGGTAAGTTTTAAACCTGAAACCCTCCCAATCTATTTAGCTATATCTGAAATCACACATAAGGGAATAGAACCAAACTCTCAAAAATAAGTATGCAATCTGGCTATTTTTCACCCCATCTCATGGTCTGAACCACCTGTTTTTACCTTTTCCCCGACCTGTCTCACTTCCAACTCTACACTTTGAGTTCCACACATGGGATACTGTGACAAGTAAGCGCATTGACACCATCTCTCTGAATTGACAGTCAGAGGACCAGAACCCAAAGATGCGAGAGGAAAAAGAAGTAGGAAAAAAAAAGAAAGTGGAAAGTGGAAATCTGGTTTTCAGTTCAAGTCTAGATCCTGCCCTTGGGTCACTCTTGCAGTCTTAAGCAGACACCTCTCTAGGGGTGGAGACTGGATCTCCGTACTCATAAAAACTGATATTAGCCACAGTGCTGGCTTCTGGTCCCAGACCTTCAAAATCCTGTAAACAAATAGTTATTTCCATAAAAGCAAAATATACCGCAAGAAGACAAAACGCTATAATGTGCTATAATCTGTCTTTCTTTCCTTAAGGTTTATTATTTTCTCTCATCTGTGGAAGGCCCCAATCACTTTGAGACTTACGTCTTTACTAAGCTGTACTTGACATGAAAAGCTTAGTGACAATATGTACCCTGTTTTCTCTGTCTCACTTCATCCCAATAATCTGTTCAATTATTTGTAATGTTGAACTAATATATACAAATATATAGATATATAGTGGGTTATGTATGCACTTACATGCTGCTGATCCTGGAGAGGTAGCACTTAGGTTTTGCTGTTTGGCTTCCATCAAGAAACTGATACAAATCAGATGCTTCTTTGGTGATATTCAATTTGTCTCCATGGAATGGGTGCAGCATCTGGTTCTCCTAAATGAAGTGGAAGCAACAGCTTCTGCTTGCTCACAAAGTCTGCTACCTGCTGGCTTTCCACATCTATTTCTGCCTTCGATACATACAAATCCAGTAACTGCCTCTGTATCCTCAGGGAAAGCCTTCTGTCTCAAGCACTTCCTCATGTAGGATTACACTAGGATTACACTAGAAGGTTTATATTATTTCAGCTACACTACTCCAGAAAGAAATATGGGTACTTCTTCCATTTAGAGATTGCCTTCACCTGGATCTATTAATATATAATTATTCATTAATAGTTCAAAAACACTTGAATATCTTATGAGTGCATTCCTACATCAAAAGTAAGGAGTTACCACATGATAAATAAGAAAAGGGTACTATTTAAAGTGAGTTCCCAGTAAACTATGATGAAATACCTATTCTGGCATAGATTAACATTCTTAAATGGTTTCTAGCTTTCAGATGTGCTTGGAGCTAAGCACATTCCTCATTTCTTTAAATGCTAGATGTGATATTGGCTGTTTCAATTGGATTAAGGAAGATTTCAGAGAGTGATTCACATTTTGGAAAAGAAGGTTCCTAAAAGTTGCATGAATATGGACTTTAACAATACTGAGAGAATAATAAAATCATCATGTTTTGACACTTTGGACTTCAAAATTATAGATATATATGTATGTAGGTGTGCATATTATCACAGAACTAAGAGAAAGGCAACAAATAATGAAAAGGGTATTTTTAAGTATATCTTTATAATATGAAGTATGTGATAAATATCGTGTTGACTATTCATTAAACTGAATTTCAGATGAACTAGAGAAAGTAGAAGACAACACCAAAGTCAGAAAAATATGAATGACAGGAAAGGGCAACAAATCTGAAAAACAGATTTTTTTTATTTTTTAAATATCCTGACAGATCAATAAGAATGAACACTTTTTTAATGTTTTGTTTAAGGAAACAGTGATGATTTCAGTGTGAAGTCATTCTGTATTACAGTCAGATTGTGAAAAAATTGTGGGTTTTTTTGTTTATTTTATGTATATGTATGTAAGCACACACTGTGGTTACAAGGCTGAAATTATAGATCCAATCTGGAACTAAAATATCAACATTAAATAACTAGGTTGGTAAAAAAATTGTGCTTTCAGAAAAGACAGAGTGGCTTTTTGTTAAAAAAAAAAAGGTTCTTAAATGATGGATAGTAATGGGAGAAATGACTTCATCAAGGCAAGGCTCAAGTCTTAACTACACCATATTATGTATTCTAAAGATCAACAGTAGAAGTTTATAGTCAATCTGCTATTTTATACAGAAGGAGATTAAAAAAAACTGAAAGCAGTTATTAAAAAGTGATCTGTGATGCAATATTATTAGATATTTCAGTCCAAGAACAAGTGCATTATTTAATAAGAGCAATTTGTTCATAAATGTATTGTGTTACTCTTTGCCCTAAAATGCTACTTGTGGAAATAAAACCATGTGCAAAAACAATACTGTCAGCAAAAGAAAAGCATTTCTCAAAACTACAATTACAGGAAAATGGTCCCAACATTTTGCAGATTTAAAGATCCTTCCTTCCTCCCTCCCTTCCTCCCTCTCTCCCTCCCTCCCTTCCTTCCTTCCTTCCTTCCTTCCTTCCTTCCTTCCTTCCTTCCTTCCTTCCTTCCTTCCTTCC
>JAWLRI010001036.1:536996-572643 GCA_034781795.1 Crypturellus tataupa
TCCTTCCTTCCTTCCTTCCTTCCTTCCTTCCTTCCTTCCTTCCTTCCTTCCTTCCTTCCTTCCTTCCTTTTTCTTTCCTTTTTTGCTCTTCTTCTCTGCTTTTTTACTTCTTTTTCACTTTCTTTCTTTCTGTCTTTCTCCCTAATTCTCTTTCTCCCCTTTTCTCTTTCTTTTCCTTGATTCAAAGGAACTGAACCAAGATCAGTTCATAAGGACTTGAATGCTGCCTAAAAACTTTAAATTTATTGAACATAGCCACTTTCCAAATTCCAGCACAAATTTAAAACTATTTCATCGGTATAAGATAAATGCTTGTGATGATAAACTTTCATTAGAAAATGTCAGAGAGAATAAAATTAACATTTTTAATAGGCCTATGGATTAATTAATCAGTGAACACCTATGAACACCTATGCTGTTGTTGTTTTCTCCCATTTCAGTGAATATTTTCTTTATTTGGTCTACTTCAAGTCTTTATTGTAAATGTTGATGAAGCATCCCCTAGGGTTTCAGTTCATCTTACCTAGCTTTGAGAACTGCAATGAGATGCTGGCTTTGATGAGTCAGTCTAATCTCTCTCTATAATCAATGGTGAAAGGTAAATTTCTCTAAAGTGTTTTTCAGTGTACATCACCATTTGGAGGATTTTTTTCTCCTAAATAGAGAACCTGAGGTGACTCTAATCCTATTTAGATACCTTACATAAGAGATTGAAACAAGGTGGGATATGTTCAGACCTACATTTCCAAAATATCTTTTTACTTCTTATGCTTTAACATTTACCTGGTTTCTCTTTTTTATTTTTTTAATCTGAATTAACGCTCTATTTTTTTTTCACTCAGTTACTTCCTTGCAGCCATATAGATTACAGTATTCCAGTGCTCAATGGTAGGTTTAATCAATATTTATGTAATACAAAACATGTCTACTTCACTACCATATTACCAGTGAATAAGTACTAACCTGGCTAACACTCACAGTCAGTTAAGATGGAATATATATTAAAGTTCTTAAGAAAGTATTATAGAATTAATGATCTTTGATTGAAGTCTAGACACCAATAGTCTTATAATAGCAGTGTGCTATAACAGGGATAGAATACAAAGAGAAATAGAAGTAAGGAAGAGTTGATGAAGTACATTATGTTTAAAATTAATTAGGAGAATGTTCAGAAAGACCAACAAGGATATGCATAGCATTACAGTACAGAGTATTACATTGCAAGTATTCATCATTTCAGAAAGAAAGTGCAAAAATTGGATTGTGATTATCATGTGTTTTGGACTTAAAGCTCATTGACAAAGATTTTCCTTTATTTTAGAATGTCATCGTGTAAGAAATGCCACATCTTTCTTTTTATCAGAGAGAGAGAGCATAAGCAACATCAAAACCGTTAACAATGGTAACTTTCACTACTGGTCACTTCTTATCCAAGCCAATAGACTGGTTTCTTAGAAAAGAACAAACCTCTGGCAAAATCACAAGAGAAATCAAAGAATAAAACCACATAGTATCTGAGAACTGAGATGAATTTTCAGTTGCTGATCCTAGATAGAAGTCCAATATGGCATTAAATGGGATACATATGTCTGGGGTTTTTTTCCCCTATTTGTTTTTTACTGTTGCCCATTCCTGTCATATCTGACTCCTGACCACATAAAACCCATGTCAGTAACAAGATGGTAAAGAAATGTAAAATTTATCAAGGAGGAAAAGAAACCAACAAACTTTTGACTAATTTTTTGGCAGCTTTCTTTTAGGACAATAGTTTGCAACAAATTTTCCTGTTGTTTTGTTGTTGTTTCTTTTTTTTCCAGGTGGTATTGCTGACATAGGTGTGTCAGCAAAACTGACATCATTCTCTTATACATGCTATCCTGTCATGTGATATTAAGACTCTTTAGAGATGAAAATAATCAGAGTTTATAAAAAACAACTTCTAAGGGCATAAAATGACCCTGGAAGGAAACATAAGACAAGCAAGTTTTGCATCTATTAGTTGAGTGCACTGCTTCAACTGCAGACATTTTATCAGCTATATAAAATAACCAATAGATAATTTTCTCCCAATCTCTTATACTTACCAATTATATTTTATTTTAATTCCCAAATCCTCAAATAAACCTATTTAAGGATGTCTTAATAGTAAGACCTCCTTATATAATAATAGATGAAGACAAAATTATGTCTTCATAGTTTTGTTAAGATAATGGACCATTATACAAGTATACAACTGAAAGATGCAAGGTCTTGGAAATGATTTCCTTGAGCCTTTCCACTCTGCCACACTCTTCTCATGCAATCTCAGACCAGGCAGGTGATAGAGCTGAATTCACCTCATCTAATTTCCAGCACCCACTTTCAAGCTGCTGAGCTATCCTCCCTTGAAAATAGAAAGAAGACGACACCCTGAGGCAGTAATTCATCCCGTTCTAAAATGGTTGTTCATATCAAATGATTAAAAAAAGAAACATGTGAAAGATCTCTCTCATTTGATGTTAGGACATACATATGCAACTAATTTAATCCTTATATGTAGCTCTTGTGCAAGACAGATCTCAGTCATACAGAAAAGCATTTCAACGGTTAAAGATGTGACTTTTTCCCGCCTTTGAGACTCTTGTGTCTAGATGCCTTTGAAACCACCATAGATACCTATGCAAATTGTTAGGTGCCAAGTTACTTTTGCCTTATTGTCTTGACATTCACACTATTTTCATAATTCCTGAACAACACCATGGGAATAATAGCACTTTCCTATCTCAGAGGGATCTCTGTTGTGAAGCATTAATTTTGTGAGGTGATCAGGCTCTATGATAATAGGGATCATAAAGGTATAAGGATTTTTATTATTCTGTATTTGAAAAGTACTTCATGCACAGTGGGAGCTTTTGAAGACTAGCAATAGTAGCAGCGACAATAACTTTCCTAGTCCTTCTTTAAAAGGTGTTTCTATAGCATAAATATGGAATGACTAATGTAATCACAATTCCAATGGTATTGTTATAGTAAACAAATTATAAACATGATTGTAATGTATAAATACAGAACAAAGATCTTCTGTTATACAACATATAATTATGTGTAATAAAAAACAGTGGACAGAACAATATCAGAATTCTTTTAAAAGCCCGAGCTGTCTGACACAGCTACATCACTAACAATACCATTAGAGTTTTCAGAATGCACCACAAACCTGCAAAGTTTATTGTTTCACCACATGCTGCAGAGTTTATTATTTCAGGAGTGAAATCTACAAACATAATGAAATTGAATTGAATATACAAAGCTGGATATGTACCTTAAGGGCATTTCAAATATTCTCACACTGAGAAACCATATAGAAGAAATATAAGGAAAAAAGAAATGTAGCAAATAGAAGTTCTCCATCAGAAAACTGAAGAAAGTATGACTGAGGGGAATATAACTGGAAGAATGAGAGAATGTTTGAGGAGTTTCTTTGCATCTTCTTTATGTGCTTTTTCACTATATAGGTGGATTTTAAAAGCATAATTTTCTTTTTACCAAAGAGAGGCTGCATAAGCAAGATCAAAATATCAAAGCAGTTAACAACTTTAAATCCCTGCACTGGTCGCTTTCTATCCAAGCCCACTTCAATGAATTAATTCTCCTTAAAAACAGATTTGCCAAAGGTTAGGGATTCAGAGTTACAGTATTTGAATGGAAACGCCTAGAAATTTTACTGCCAGTTAGACTTAGCACTCAGCTGATTAAGCAAGTCTCACAGTCCTGCTCAGACCAGTAGTTCAGATGCATTTTACTCTTTTTCATAACGGTTAGTGCTGGCTACTCCTAAGAAAGGTGCAAACAAGTATGCCCTAGACAGTTTTAAGTTAGTTTGTATCCCTGGAAGCCCTTATACTGCCATTCGATAATTAAAAGTTGATTTATATCTTAAAATGAAAGCTTGACAGCTTTTTTACACCAAAAGACTCTTTCTGTCGTGGAAAATAAAACAGACTTTATAAAATCTCAAAATTAGAAACCATGTATCCTAATCACTAATGACTACTCCCAAATACGCTTTCTGAATTTTGGTGGAAGTTAACACTGCCATGAAAATGGAAAGTTTTGTGCCTGTTATAATCCACCTAGAAGTCATGAGTGAAACAGCACAATCCTAGCAAGGTTCTGCACTACAAATCTAAAAGAAGTTTGTAAATCATACCGGTTAATAGCTGCTTTAAGGAGAAGGGTGCGATGTTAATTGGGAGAGCTTTAGGATCTCACTGATCAGTGCCTCAAGCTTAATCAGCCCGGTGATGGGCCAGGGAAGACAGAGAAATAGTACTTGGTCTCTCAGGAAGAGCATGGAGTGGGATTTATGGTGGTCTATAAGCTATAGGTTATGTTAACGTTAACTATACTAAAACTGCTAGAGGCTATGTTGCTGAGCTGTTGAATGTGGGTCACATACTACCTACAAGTAATATTTTGGACACCCTACAAGTTAAACATTTATTTTGTTAAAGTCAGTTTCTTACTATTTTCGTTCTAAGGGCTCTTTTGATGGTATTAATGCCATAAGCAGAACTAAATATCTGCAGAATTATAGCAAGTTTCCCCATAACATTTCACTTGGATCTTATTCTTTCCTGAATAGATTAAAAGGTCTTTCATCTCTGCAGTTTTAAGTAGTATTTTCCACAGTAACAGAGGGATGCCAGATTTCTGCTAGTCAGTCTGCTGACTGTTTTAATGCTCTATAATTTTGTAATGGTCTCCCCTCAGGCTGTCCGATAGTGAAGCAAAAGACCTGTCCCAATATGTGATATTAGTTGTCCAAGACAATATGTGGATTTTTGGCTTTCTTTTTTCTCCCACTCAGTCCCTTGAAGATAAAGGGAGATTATGCTGGTGGTATCAAGGGACCTTTTGTGCTTTTAAGAAAAGCTATGTTTTGCTGCTTTATTTAGGAAGTTTCCCCTAATATTTAAAAGTAAGTACTCTCAAAAAGGAGATAGGATCATCAAAGATAAGAGACTAACTATTGTGAAAACTGTACCTGTTGTACAAGTAGACAGTGCATAAAAAGACTTGTCTTCTTATGGACAGAAATGTCTGAAGTAGGCATGTTAAGCAACTACTACAATTATTTTAGAGTTGCTTTGCTCAACTTTGGCAACACTAACTGAAGTTCTCTAGACAAATAGACATAACATCATTAAGGTATCAAAAGACTTAGAATGAGTTTATTGCTTCTCATTGTGGCCTCATATTATAGATAGGTCACATGTAGTCATCTCGGAGTGAAAGCAGAGAAGTGAGACAATTGTCTTCTTGGGGAATACCTGCGTGAGATGACCAGAATCATGGCAAGGCAGAAGACCCATTGAGAGAACATAAAGAAGTTTCCAATATGGAAATAGAGGCAAAAAACCCTGAAACAATAATTAAGTCTGATTTAAGCTTACTAACACCATCAAAGAAGTTCTTTCTGGCAAGTCTAGATTTTAATTGTCATAGATGGTACTAATAATCAGTATTAATATCAATAGGAATGTTATGCTGCTATGGAAACAGGCTGAATCCATGTGTGTTCAGTGTCTCATGTGCATTAAGAGGCAGCCCATGGTATTCCTGAATGAAAAGGATAATACCATTTAATAAAACTGTCCTGTAATAGAGTGTGAGTGCCATGCACTCAAGTCCAGCTGGAGAACTGAACGTTGAAGCATTCAGAAGAGCAAATAGCTAAGATTACTGTGACCACATCGGAGAGAGGCTCAACAGTAAGAACATTAAAAAATGACAAAAGGTCAGGTTCTCCAACCCAAGTCAGGAGGAGAAACACGACCTAGGGACAGTCAGCCATTCATTGTCTACTTGGAAGGGAGCCAAGAGAGGAGAAACAACTTATGATTCCAAATACACACAAATTATCACAGGCGTCTTCAGCACTGCTATGCTTGACAAGCTGTTATTTTATTATATGGGCAACTGGATGTGCAGCTGGAAGCCTGTCGTGCATAAAAGGTTAAAAGAAGCAGCAATAGCGGCCAGTGCAGAAAATAGAGAATTCATTCTGAAGAACGGATGAAATGATTGTTTTCCATCAGAAGGTAAGACACTTCTGTCCTCTGTGGTAGTCATGTCTTAAAGCAATAAATGTGAAAATGACTTTAAATGACAGGACCAAGAATCCATTACAACCAGTTTAATCTTTCAATCACTTGTGGAGGGACAAGGTCCAATCACAGCCCACAAAAAGCTAATAATGCTGTGTCCTGTGCTCTTGGACTATATAATCTCAGTTCTAGCTCCATCACTTCTGGCTCCTTTGTGAGTAGGACTCCACGGTCAAGCACAATTTGTATCCATGAATATTTCCTTCCATTTTTATCCTGTCAATAAATATGACTGTGAATGATCACTTAATGGAGACCCATGTTCAATTCAGAAAATGTCATCTAAGTCTGTTTGCTCTAGGGGTCTGATTATTTTCTTAGATCTTGCTTCATCCTGCCTCAAGCACCACTGTTTTATCTGCTTTGCAGTGTATTCGATTCCCAGCTCAGCGAGCCTCTGCAACACCTGAGGATAGACTTTGGTGTTTTTCATCATGGAGACAAGCTCCCTTGGACTGCATTATTATTCAGATCCTCAGGAAGGGCTATCCTGCCAGCCTTAAGCTTTTGCTTGCTTGAAATTCTTTCCTGAAATCAACAAAGCAGGAAGCATGGTGCTGAGAAAAAGTATCAGAGAAATTTGACAATAATTATCCAGTTGGATACTGCCATTGCATCCTTACTGCAATGCATCCTTGTTATGAAATCTACTAAGAGACATTTTATATAGCCAAAGAATTCCACACAAGGCTTGTGCACAGGCTACAGCATAGCAATGAAATAGTTCTACAGCACATACACCTTTGTCTTATACAATTCAGGAAATAAGTATAAACCACTCTGATGCAGCCAGATATTATCTGAGGAATTACTTATTAATGTTACCACCAGACATCAAGAATGGAATTTGCAGTGAACTGTAACAGGCTTAGCTGACAGCAATACTGTTAAAGCTTATATAAAGGTTCTATTTCTTCTTTTTTTTCCTGGTAAATGAAAGGTGAACAGTATAATATACACATAATAATTTATTACTTACTAGTTAAAACATGAGATCTTAAGAGTCCCATTGAGTTTACTCTGTCATGCTCTGCTAGAAATCGTGTGTGGTACTTGAGGCAATATGATTAACTCAATCCTGTGTTTGCATCTGTGTGTGCATCTGTAGATGTTGTTTTAGTATTTCTATCACATATGTATATGTATTCAGGTCCTTCTTCAGTAAATTACTGACCACAATTTCAATTGATGGCCTGATTCATATATGATCATAACTACCCCAGGTTGATGAAAGGTTAGACAATTTGCTCTTAAATTATTATCTAAGTGGAAAAAGATTTTAAGAACAGCAGTTATGGTCTACCTTATGCACTATGAGCTTTTTTTTTTTCTTTAGGCTACTTTTTCCACTGATTTAAGTTCTGACTTTGAAAAGGCCAAACAACAAGGGAAAGCCAAAAAAAAAAATTGGAAAAAAAAAGGAGAAAACCTTAGGCCCTGTTTCCTGAGGGATACTTATTATCATTATTGACCTGTTCATGGAGAAGTAGCAGCCAGAGTTGGAGCTGCACACAGTGTTCCCTGGCATCCATTTACTTCTGCGACAAGGACTTCTCTCCAGTTATCAATGTTTAGGCCTAGCAGAGTTTTGACTTTCATGTTTCCTTTACAATACAGGTCAAACAATCAATGAAGCAATACCACTTCTCTTCAAACATTTCAGTTCTACAGCGTACCCGTTATCACAACTATATTCTCCTTAATTTTCAAATCAACTTTTCATTTGTTTCAGGATCTCCCTTAGTAAACAGATTTTAAGCAGTATATAGCTTACATTGCCCATGCTTCTTCAGAAAGTGTCTTGTACTGGTGATTTCCAAAAGCTGAAATAAAAAAACACATACACTTCCTTTTTGTTTATAGAGATTGAGCAACATCTAACACTTATTTTTATGGGTGTCTTTTTAGTTCTTTCTTATTGTCATGTGCTTTTTTATTACATACTTTTTCCTTCCAATTAAGTGTCTGGACATCTTACTTCCTAGCAGCATTTTGTTATCTACCATTAGAACTGTCTTAGTTCTCCTGTTATTTTTTTCTGGTTGCCTGTATTATCACCAACATCACTTCCATTATCATCACCCTTTTATTTTTCTACTTGTCTACTTACACGTTGATCCCTTAATTGGTATTTTAAGTTTTCATCCTCTTATGTTTTCTCTATTCTGGATGAAGCATAATCCTTTTTCAGCACCATTCTTCCTGTATCTTTTATCCCACCATATTTCTCTTGTTTTTCACCACTTGTTGTCATTTCTTTCCTTAGCACTTGCTATCTTCTTTAGATAGGTAGTCTCCTTTCTAACCTCGATCAATTTTGAGTAAAATGAAAAAAATTAGAGTGAGTATACTAGGATGAATGGCTTTATTAATTGATTGGATATCAAACCATAGATGTTAGTAATCTTCAAACTTAGTATTTAGCATTTGCATAGCAAAATATTGCCAAACTACTACACAAACACTATAAAATGTGAATCCCTGATAAAATTCTTGAAATAAATGATATTATGCATTAATTATGGCACATTAACTAATTAATCAGCCTGGTATGTTGGTATTATAAGTATTAAAAGTCAAGGTAACTTGTCTAAATGTTTTGCCTAACAAACATTGGATCAATAGCAGAACTAGAAAGAGAAATCAAGAGTTCCCAGATGCAGTCCCAGACTAAATCCAATTGTCGTTCGTTAGTTTATTCTTTGCCAATAAAAGCTGGAACTGAGACACACCTCAGCTGTGCATCTCTCTCTTGCATGCTAAAATAATTTACTCATGTCCATAACATAGAAAAAAAAAAAGTCCAGCATTAATGCTAAACTGATTAATGTTCTAACAAGGGCGTTATGATATTTGAAAGAATGGGTTGTATGAGAGAATATTATAAAAGCTTAGAAAATTGCAATAGTCACAATTTTGAAGAGCCAGCACCAAGCTCTCCTCCACCAAAAAATACTCCTTGTATTGAGTACTCCTGAGTACTCAGTGAGTACTTAGTATTGAGTATTACTCCTTGTAACTGACATGTGATAGTGATTTTTCTTGCTCCTTCCTTTCCAGACAGTGATACAGATGTTGAGGCTTATTTTAGGAAAACACAAGTTTTCCCTTTCAGCAAGTTATAAGAGCAGAGATTTGAGATGGACTATCACTTTGCTTCTCTTTCTCCCAGGAAAGAACTTTACAATAATGGAAGAGAGAGGATCCCACCCACTGCAGTCTGCAAAAAGTGATTCAAAAATACTTTCCACTGAATTGTTCAGTGGTATTTGACAGAGATAAGGTGAAGACAAGGGGCACCTGTGATTTCCTTTCCTATAGTCTAGGATAGTCTAATGCTATGCATGGGTCATTCTTTGAATGACTGACAATGAATTTTAAAATCCTATTGAGCTAAAATCTTGACATTTAGTGCATTCATTCTTTATGAGATGTGGAAGAAAAAAAAATCTCCCAATTGAATTTTGACTTTTCCAGTACAGGTTGCTAAAAGGTCATTGGTGCTTTTTGCTAACTGCAACCATTGTCAATTCTTTGTTCTAGAGGGTAACAGTTAACAAGAGGGAGGTTTTATATGACCCATGAGGAGTAAGGAATCACACTCTCACTAAATTTCAAGGTTATAATTATTTTTGGCACAACAGGATGTAAGATTTCTCATTTATTATTATTAAATTTATTCAAAGTTATAATCATTATATCTCAGGCCCCAAAATATATATATTTGACTCACTCATGCAAACATTTACATTAAAATCAAAGTTCTCTATTGATAGTGCAAATTAATGTGGAGATTCTTCTCTACATGACAATAAGAGCTGCAAGGGGGGATAGTCTGAGAGTTAGGCAAGTCTCCGCGGCTTCACAATTTCCTGAGACCAAGTCTCCCACGAACCTCAAAACCTTCTTAGACAACAGATGAGGACAGGAGACGGGAACTTCCACCCTTGCAGACAGGACTGGTGCTGCTGTGGGGCTCAGGTTTAGCTGGCTCAGATGCTTAATCTCCTGGCCCCTCATCTGCTGCCAGGGCACTGAGCTTATTCTGCAGTTCTTCAGGTGGAGCATTTTATAATGGTCCTCTAACTGAGGAGAACTGGATACACTACATGCAACATAAACATCCAATTGAAATTATCTAGGGAATGTAAACAGAAAGAATATAATTATCCACAATGATGACTTGTCTACACATAGATATTTCCTGGCATAGCTATACTGGACTAATTATTCTGCCATAGTTCTATCGGTCTTAGCTCCCATGTGGACATCCTGTATGCCAAAACTGTTATATTGTCCCAGAATAATTATGCTAGAATAATTATTCCAAATAAAATGACTATTATTTTGAAACAGAATGTCCATATTGCTCTTAAACCAATGCAGCTATAATTGTAGATATGCCAGGAAATATCTATTTGTAGAAAGCCCTCTAGTAATATTAAAATTGCTATTAGTTACAACAATCTAACACAGTTTTACTTTTTTCCATAAGGAAGTGGAAATTTGTTTCTATGGTATGTCAGAAGTAAAAATCATCACTCTAGTAAACCAGGATCACTTTATATGATTGTATCTGTGTCCTGAAACACTATTCTTTCAGCATAGCTGGTTTTACAGATTGTTCCCTTTACCCTTCTGTGTGATTATGAACTGCATTTTCTACAGAATCATGCAAAATTTCAGAGCTCAACAAGCAGTAAATGACCATGATTAATGCAGCTTATCTTGTGACAGTTTTTGGGACCACAGCCTATGAGAGATGTCACGGTTATTGCTCTGAAATGATTTTCCTCCATGTTACATGTTCTTATTCCTTTGTCTGTTGTCCTCTTTCTATTTTCTTTCTCTCTTACAGTTGCAGTACAATTGCTGAAACATTTACCTTATATGTTACATTAATTATAAACAGCCATGTTAATATTTCCAAGAATCTTAAAGCAATAGACCGAAGAACAAAGGGCAATCACCTTTCATTACTGTTGTGTATTTTTATTTTGTGATCAAATAACATAAACAACCCTTGCAGGTTCTGAGATCTTCAGAAAAGCATTTCCTTGTCTTTTTATTCAGTAGCTCAACAAATGACAAACTATTTGGTATTCTCTGGGTACCTGTGCAGGTATAAGCCAATTTAATATAAATCCTTTCCCTTGGTCGTTTCAGATAACCTGATAAAGGGCACTGACTGCCCCAAACACTTTACTTGGACAACCTTTTAGGTTCTCTAGAGTTCTTGAATACCTTTGAAACATTTGAGAAGAAACATTTGAAACCTGTGCAAGAGTAATAACCACGGCCACATCTTTTGTTCTTTCAAGGATACCGCTAGGTTTTACACATTTTTCTTGTTGATAGATGGAAGTACTCTATTCTGGGAATTAAAGACAGAATACACTCTCTGTTTTTTAAAAGTTCTCTGCTGATACAGGCATTTAGCAGCAGAGCTAACAGCTTGATTCTTCAGAAAGATTCAGGCAAACTCCCTCCCTCTTTGCAGGGGGGCATCTGTTGCTCAATGCAATGCGAGCAGCAACAGTTTATTCTTGATCCCATCACTAAAAATGAAACCACTAACCCACTTCTGCAAATTAGCTCATTGAGAGGGAGCCTGAGAAGCAAAGTGGCTGAATTACTTCCTTGAACTTCAAAGGTAAAGAATATTTTGAGTTGCCTAATATTGGTGCAGTGCAGTATAAAGAAATTACTACAGACATCCCAAAAGATATGAAGATTAGTAGATCTTGCTAAAAATGTCTTTCTGAGTGACAAATGAAGACAAATGTCTATTTTGCCTGATGTTCCCGTAGAATAGTAGAAATCATGTAACCAAAGACATAATATGTTTGAAAAATACAGTATCTGTACTCTGTACTCGAATATATCATGTTAAAAGCTTTTTAGATCTAAATTAAAACATAAGATAGAATTTTAAAAAGAGTGAAAAGTAAAAAAAAAAAAAAAGAGAGAGAAAAATATACACATTGGAGATTACTCAGTTATATAACAAATCTACTTATTTCAATATAGGATGCTAAGCTTCAGGCTGTTTGTAACTCTCCCAAACTAAGTTAATTAGAGAACAGTATCTAAGGATAAAAATTTGGTGACGTAGTTCTAAATCTAACATCGCTTTCTAAAAGTCATTTCTGCTGAGTTCCAGTAACTTTAAAAAAGCTACTGAGTCCAAAAAGACAGAATTCTGAATACAAACAAAAGGATGTATCCTACCTAACCAGTCACTGTAAAGTGAGATCCCTAATCTTAACCAATTGCTTGTGTTTCCTATGCAGTCTATGGAGAAAAACAGGATTTGCAAAGGACAGCAATTTGTGTGCATCTTTGGCAATATCTCGATGAATTCCCTGCTGCAGATGCCTGCAGAAACTCACTAGGACTAGGCACCTAACTTACAGGTAGCCAAGTTACACCTGAGGTGCATCCTTATCTAAGGCCACATATGTGTGCCTTTAACTCTTTTGATTCATTCTTATTTTATGCTTTCTGTAGATCTATCAGCAGTATCACACAGGCTTCTCTTTTTAAAGGATAACATAAGGCTGCTCCAACTTCAACTTGCAAACACTGAAGTAGGCAGTAGGTAGTCCTATCAATATATACTTGTATGAAGCAGAAAAGCAGAACTGTCAACAAGAGTATCTCAATCTCTTGCCCTTCTCTTCAATTCTCCATTAATACCAGGATCAAGCACAGGAATTCAAACAGAAAGTCTTGTGATCCGTTTTTTAAAGAGAAACAATAATTTTAGAAAGAAATATATCATATTATTGATTTTCTTCAAAATTCTTAAGTGCATAGTTTGCTGTTTGTGACTTCTTGTTTTCCAGTTTATTATATAGCTCGAGTATACTCTACTTTGAATCAGTGTTTTCTGAAAGCGTCTCTATTCTGCTATTAATTCTGGAGAAGTTTTTAGTTCCAAAATCCTGAAAGGATATTAGAAAATGCAATAAATCTGCCAATTCCAGTGTTTCTTTAGATGTTCTAATATTCTAGATATATGCTGAATAAGATTAGAACATATTCTCCCGAATAAGTTATTGAATATTGATGATGACCAATTTCTCTAAATCCGAGCTCCTCACTCACTTCCTTTAACTTTCCATACTAAAGCCATTTTTTTTTTTTTCACCACTGTTTGGTTACCCTACCTGAAGGGATAGTTTTTTTTGTTTTCTTTAAAATATCATTTAGTAAAGTTAATACAATGACCTTAAGCATTAAGTTTAAATTCTGTTTCAGTATAAGTTTGCAGTGATGATCACTCATATTTACAAACTCAGCTCTAGTTACAGTTGAGCATGATCCTACTCTTGAGTCAGCTTTATGGAAGACTTTACTGGACTTATACTTTCTTTTCCTAGGAAGCTCTAATTAACTCTTTTTCTGGTATCAGCCCTGTATCCTATGAATGGGATCCCTTTCTGCCCTGCTTTAATATTTACCTAAATGCTTTATGAGTCCATACAGGCTTACATCCCAGAACAGAAAATAAAAACTCCTTTGCTTTTGACCTAGAAGGTTATTGGTCTTTCTTATTTTCAAAGCACTTGTCATCTCAGCATGTCACTGTTTCACATCTCTAATCCATCTTTTAATGAGATGGAGATATTTAAAATCTCGAATACTGAATTTTGCTATTGCAGTTCCCTTTGAGAAAAAAAAAAAACAGGCAGATTCAAGATGATTCTTTTTATTAAATATCTAAATGGTATTTTTATCTCATTCCACCCTCAAATATATTCATACTTATAAATATATAAATATGTATGTAAGTCATCTCCCTGACGTTCATCATTTCTTGTCTTAGTCCTCACAGTGGACTGTCAGGTTCATTAGGAACAGATGATATTTTACTCCCTAGCTACTTTTTTTGACAGTGTTGCTGTCAGTGCGATATAATATGTAACTTCAACCTTGATCAAGCAGTTTATGGTCTTCTCCTTTCAGAGCCAAGCAGCGGGTTTTTAGAAAGAGCACGACTTTCTAGCCCAATGATCAGGCCACCCAGCCAGATGATGGAGGTCATGCGTTCTGGTTCCTGCTCTCACAAGCACTTATGGATTTACAGACATCGGATAAAAGGCTTCAGATTTGCCAGGTAAAGCAAAGCAAATCTTATCCGAGTCTAGCAAACAATTCAAACTACTTCCACTTCCAATTAATGGCAAAAACCTTTTTTTTGCTTAAAGATATTAGATACTTCTCCTAGAAACACACAATTGTAATGGACTGCCTAAGCCACTTGCTTCTGGTCTGCATACTATGCTAAAGCATACAATATACTCTGCAGTATATTGCATACTCTATATATACCTAATTAGAGCCCTAAAAGTGGAACTCTTGTGCTTAAAATCCTTAGACACAGGAGTGTACTAAAACACCTTGTATAAATTCCAGGAAGTAAGGAACCTGCATGTCATTCATAAGAACATGATCAGAATCATATTCATTTGCTAAATAGTGCTAAATGTATACTATATATATAAATAGTTATATATACATAATTAGATAACGTAGGTTTTATTTTATTCAAGTGAATTCCATATTTCCTAATGAATTCAAGTAAATTATTCTATTTCTTTTTATATTTTTCACATAAATATCTGCCTGCCGAGAAAATGGGGTTGCTATGTAAATTAAATTTCCATTGGGAATTATATATTTGTTTGATAAGGTACAAACTATACAGTGTAGATAACCTCTGTTTCTTCCAAATAGCAATGGTGGGAACAAAATTTCCTTTGAGAATTAAAACATCTCTTCATTATTTTATTTATATTCATGTTTCCATTAGATTAAATATATTGAAAAAGAAGCAAAAGAAACAACAAAACAAATAGGTAGAGACTGATTATCTTGAAATCCATCACAATAATAGAAATATTGCTGAAAAAAGTTAAAAACACAAACGTGTGCTCTTCAAAAAAAAAAAAAAAAGTAGAATTTACAGTCAACAGTTACTAAAACAAAGTTAAACTGGTACAGCCTTTCTAACAAGATAGAGTGCAAAGATACACAGAAAGGGATACCGTCTAGGTTTCTTCTACTGTTTGACCTTATCTTTAATTTTTGAGTTTTCAGTTATTTACATTTTATTTATTTTTTATGACCTGGTTACACATTACAAAATGATCACTAATCAAGACTGATTTCAGGACAGGATACATTAAACAGTAGGAAAAAGGATCAATATGCATAGTGTGTGTTCCCAATAGTGGGGCCCAAACAACTGGTACTGAGTACAAATGAATTAAAGACACTTGATCCTCCCATTGCCATTCTGCCTGTTCTACTTCACACTGAGTAAATTAGTAGCATCCACATGAACAGTAACTGCATCTTGATACAGATAACACAGCCAAAGTAGTGTAACTTCTTCAATCATCAGAGCACATCTGACTATGCCCTATGTCATTTATAGATGTGATTTTTTTCATCAAGCTCTTCATAGATTAATGTTTCTGCAATTCAGCTGTTTCTATAAATTAAAATTTCTGAGTTTCATGAAAGAACAAGGAAATGAAGAGAAAAGGCATATTTAAATAGGCTGTTAAATGAAAATGCAAAAATGAAAGAGAAGGTTCCCTGTTAGAATTATTTTTATTTGAAAAAAAAAAAAAAGAAATAAAGGTAAGATGTGTAGTGTCTTATGCTATTTGAAATTGAATTTATCTATCATTTCAGACAACTTCAGATACCTAAAACGTAGATGACTATAGCTGTTCGGTCAGTTAGTTAAAGGAAATAAATAAGTGCTTTGTAACATGTTAGTTAACTTACATATCTGAAATAAATCAGATAATTATTGCATGAATTGTTATATCACTGATTATAATATGGCCATCTCCAGCATGTACATACTTATTTTTGAAAATCTCATTTAATATGCAATTATTTTCCTTATCACCAGGCAACACCAATACTTGAATCCCTCCCACTCAAAGGACTGAACCTAGTTCAAATCTTTTCATAGTCTATCTATAGAGTTCAATTAAAACAAGACATTTCTAAGGGAATTGAATCACAACTCAAAAGAGATCTTTTCCCCTCTAAGACTTCATCTCCATGCTCAGTAACAATATTAAAACTGTAGTCCAATCTAGTCAGTATAAGAGTAGATAATTCACACAACTCTCTAGTTTTCACAAAGAGATTGCGGCACAAATTTAACAAAAAAAAAAAAAAAAAAAAAAAAAGGGTTGTAGGAGGAGGGAGTGAAGCAGATCTCTGTACTTTATGGAATCTAAGATCAATGCTTGTAAGAAAATCTTCAAGAAGAGAGTTCTAAAACTCTGTATCAAGTATATATAAGTAAGTACTGTATATATATTAAAAAAAAAACAGAAGTCAGTTGACAATTAAGAATGGGCTGCGGATATATTTTCAGAATACTCAGCAAAACAGAAAGCGCACAGCATTTTTGTTACAATTGGAGTATGAGTTTCATTCAACTTCTGAAAGCAACAACAAAGGAAGAAAACCACTACTTCAAATCCTCAGAAGGAGATGCAACATAAAGGATAGAAATTAGGATATTTTTATCATGATAAAGGTAGACGCAAAGAGAGCACACTAATTTTCAGTCAAATAGCTGGATTTCTAAGAAAAGTATCCTACTGTAATCCCATGTAAAAATCTGATCAAAGGAAATCATTAGAATGTATCAAAAAGAGTGCCCACATAGGGAGGTGGTTTACTGGCTAACAAAGCTGAATTAGTTGTACTAGAGGAAGCTGACATTACAATGCAGTGAAATTAAAGAAATGTGAGAATCATGGGGGAGACTCTCAAGATAGAGGGAACAGACTTTACCATTTCCTTAAAGAAAACACCAGCCTATACTAAAAAAGCTCTAAATCTTCTCTTAAGCTTTTCAAGTATCTGATGTGTTTGGGTGTAGGAGCTTGGCTAGTAGCAATTTCCATCTAAAAATTATATATTGAAAAGAGCTATTATATAGACAATACCAGTAATAGTGCTGAGGAAAGGATTCATTTTAGTGGAACTCAGAGACCTGTAGGGTAGTGGCTTTCAGAGATTTAAATTAGTCATCTAAGTTCTCTCTGAAATAATTGCAAAGAGATGGACACATTCAGCACAAAATTAATTCTAACCCAAGTTAGTTGTCTGACATGGTTTGGATAAATCACCTTCTGATGTTTGTCTTTCTCTACTTCAGAGCCACTGGATGGCCTCAACTAGTGATTTAAATTAGACAAAGCATTATGCAACTTCTGTACACTGAATAAGTATATACATTTGGTCTGTATTTTACATTATTAAACCAGACATGATGCATTTTTGAAGCTGTTTCTCTAATGCTGGAGGTGCCTTCAAAATTCTCATTGTAAACACAGAGTTCCAGAAACTTCCAAAAATTGGATTAAGATGCAAAGTACTTACTCACCTTGGTGAAAAGGTAAGTCCTTGCAGGTTGGATGTATCTCTGTAAAGGACCACTGGCCACTTCCCTCTTTTGAAGCTACACTATTTTTATTGTTACACAGAAAGATGTAAGAGGAAGCGATGGGACCTCTAGAACATGAAATCATGTGAGAGTGCATGGGTGTGCAGGAAAAGAGAATGAGAAGAAAAGAGGATTGAAAGACAGTGTGTGCTACCTTTATTGGTTTTAGCTGCTAATGATTATATATGCCAACATGGACTTGAATTCAACTCAGTGCATAGAGCATTGATTGCTGCCAGCTCAAGACCCGAATCTAACCAAATGGGCCCAGAGCCATATTATATGTAACCCTGGAGTATTTCCAACATCTGGCCACAGCCGTCACTCCAGCCTGTTCGGGGTGTGCATGCTTCAGATCTAAACATCGGGGCCAGAGGGGCAGCCTGACTGACCTTTAGCAGTCACTACCTTGGATTATGCCTAACATGAGCTAAATGAAAGAAGTTATTTGATCCCAGGGTCAAGAGCCATGGACTATCCTAAATTACGCATCTGGTTCAGCCCATTTCCCAGTTTATCTTGGAGATAGGCCTAGGCAGAAGCCCTCAATAAGGATTTTTCCAGGTATTTCTAAGCTCATAGAAAGGGGCATATGCCAGCTCAGGCATAGTTATACACAGGAAGCATGTAACAAAGTTATTTATGATGTAGTTGTCTTTTTTTTTTTTCTCTTGTTTTACAACATATGAAAACTAAATATTCTTATCTTGAAAATTAATAACCAAAACTGTTTTTGCATTTCTCTTAAACCTCCCTTGCATTATGTACGTACAATCACACAGATGCATACACATATACCATAAAATTACTTTTGAGAGTATGAACAAAGATTAGAGCTCTCATTGGCATTGGAAATCAGGGATTTGCTACCTAACACACAGGCTGTGATGACAACAACCAAAACCCTCTACCCTTCCCACACATAACCCTGAAATTTATGCATTGGACCCAGAAGCCCCAAATCCAGACCTTAATTGTAATCTTATCAATCCCTGTCAGACTTAGATCTGGCTGCTTCTGCTACACCTAACTGTGCTCTGATAACCCACTATGGACTTGTTTCTATCTATAATCTGTCATCTACTTTTTAAAAGCAAGTTTCCAGTCTGAAATCCAGCTCCAAATATAGGCACATAGCCTTGTTATCAAAACTTGATTCCTAAACTTAACTTTTTAACACTTCAACACTTTTTCAACACTTTAAATTCTAGTGCAATCTTTGCCTTTGCCTTATTCTTAGCTCAGCTGCTTGGGTGATCGCTATTACCTCCGGTGCTAAATGGGACAACCCATCCTAAACTTAAGCCAGTCAAATATATTCTAGTATAGCTCCTGAAATATTCACCTTAGCAGAAGGTCTCAAAGAAATTACAAATAATATTCCCATATTTTTGTATATAAAATGAGAGATGATAGTTTATTGTTCTAAGATCATTACAAACATTTAATGACAGTGTAATTGCTTCAGTTTATATGGGATCCATTTCTTTAGACTACATATATTGCTGCACTTATGTATTGCTTCCTATCAACATAAAATGAAATGGGCAGTGGAGAAGACGCAACAGATTGGTTTAATGATACTGTGAAGAACTTTAAGTTCTTCCACTATGGATGTGAGGTAACTTGGTAAACTATTTAACAGAACTGAAATAATATCTACACCTTAGTTTAGACCAAAAGAAGAAGAAGAAGGGAAAAAAAAGGATTTTTATCTCTTCTCAACTAATTTTGTTATCCTATTAAGTTAGATAAAACTGCTTATCTTGATAAGGATTGATTACCAATTATATATCACGTAAACTAATAAAATGATTCCTTGAAGTTTATCCGGATAGCTTTATTAAAAACAATAATATCTCAGACATAAACACTACTTGGAAAAATTGTACTCTGGGAATATTTCAGAGCTACGCCAAGTTTTAATGACATCTTTCCAAAGCAGGAAGTCTCAGTAGGTATGTGGTAAAACTTAAGGTGACCTTGTAAATAGCCCATATAAAACATTTTATAAAACTATGGTTTCCTGACATTCTACTTTTTCCAACATTTGATGTCAGGTTGCATCCAGTGAAATGAAACTATATGAACAGCCATCCTTCAAATATTAAGTTCCATCATTTTTCCTGCCTCCCAGGGCATGAAATAGCTACCCACCACCTGCTGTTCACAGGTTTGTTTGTCAGGTTGCAAGCCAGAATTGATATGCACTGACTTTTGCTGCGCCCCAAACTTTATTATATCTGTACAGTACTTAGAATAGACACTGCTGCCCTATGCTGGTCTACAAGAAATGCATAGAATTAAATGAACACAAAAATTATTCTACACTAGACAGTTTGTATTTAAATTTTACCATATGTCATGCAAGGACTTTTAATGAAAATTGTGTATCTGGGGCAACTTACAGAACAGCCAGGGGCAAATTCATGAAGCATCTGCAGCTGAAATTATTTTGGGTTCACTGATTCAATGTTTTTCATGAAATAATTGTATATGGTTATTTAGACTTACAAATACACACTACTCTTTTCCAAATCTAATGATAGCTAGAAAGGAGAGGAAATTATTCAAGGAATTTCCTATTAGTCAGTATCTTCCAAGACCACTTATCTTTGTGCATTTCCTTCTTCTTTTTGTTTATATTATTTTTTTTCCAGAAGGAATTGAAATAATATTTGTTGTTTGTTTATTTGTTTTGAACACACAAGCTGGAAGTAAGTAAAAAAAAAAATCACTGGAAGATTCAACCCAAACAAGGGCGAAAGCTTGCAGGCTGTGTTTTTCTCATTGTTGTTCACTTGATGGAAAGAAACTAAATTCCTTGACCTTGGGTCAGCTATCATAAAATGTAATCAAAATTCTTTAGTCTCCGAATAAAATGTTCTAAATAGGTTAGCAAGCTAGGTTTACTACATTTCTATGATGTATCATGTTCTGAAACAGGTCATATTCTCCCAAAACAAGTGAAAAGAAAAAGTGTTCTCTTGTAGGAAAAAAAAAACTAAGGTTAAGAGCTAGTGGCAAGCTAATTATAATGCATGCTGCTATTTCTTAAGAACACTAAAGAAAACCTAACAGATCTCTCAAGGAAGGACTTAACTAAAAAACAAGTAGATTTGCAGAAACTATAGAAAACACCATAAAATATATTTCTTTTTTGAGAAATCCACTATGTCAATATTGTTTGTATCATTGTTTTACACACACACACACATATATATACATGCACATATATATTTAGTGATATTTGCTCCAGTACCACTCCCATGGCCAGCGGTAGTGATTTTGTCCAGAAGCTGTGCCCTTCACATTATTGATTCTATTGACTTTTTTATCGTTCTTACAAGCGTCTCTTTATTAATATGACTATCAAAAGAGTCCTGTAAGTATCAATTTCTCTGGGACAGCAGAGAAATCTGGTGGATCACTCAGACCTGGAATAACACACTCTGAAGGTATCAGGGGCTGTAGTTGGGGAAACGTAGCAGGGAAACTTGGAGGCATGCCTTCATCCTTTTCATAAAAAAAACAACAACAAAAAAAACCCAAGCAAACACACAAACAAAAAGAGCAAATGGTAAGCTCCGTTGGCAACACTGATTTCAAGCAGCTACCACCAAGCCCAAAATACAATTGGAAGAAAAACTTTGTACATTTACTTGACTTTTTTTTTCTAACAATTTAGAAAATGTATCCACCTAATGTTGTAGCTGAATAAAATAATCAGCAGAAAAATAGATGTCTATAGTTTGATTAAATGTTATTCAGAATTGAATTGAAATGAATAAACATTTAACAGTATAAGTTAGTTATTTTTCTTACTAAACAGCACAAACCTTACTGTATCACACAACAGCGTGACTATGGATTTACAGAATGGAACTCCTCATGGTTCCTTGCATACAATTTTCAACTTTTGTTTTAAAAATTCTTATAAAAATCTATAAATAGCTCCTGCATTGCAGACAGGTGATGAATATTCTTTGTATCCAAGAACATCCTTTAAAATCAGTAGCACACCTCTGAGGTCTGTGACAATTAATGTTATTCTACAGAGTTTAAACAACAAAATGTATATAAATTCATACATCTGAAATATAGTTGAAGTGAGAAATGAATTTGCATAATCCACAGTAAATGGTTATATGCTTTACCAAACATAGTTTTTTGGAATTTCGTATGACCTCATTGAGCAATATTTTTCTTTTACAACACTTTTATTGTTTTTCTTCTATTTCCATATCATGCAGTGCGCTCTCCTACCTCTCCTCAAATCCAAATAATTAATTTATTTAAAATCTATTGTGATTTCATTGACTTAACTATTGATCTGAACAACAACAAAAACACAAAACCTCAAAATGCCATTGATATAATAAGAGCAACAGTTTTCTCCAGCTGAAACTGATTGAAAGCATCCCCTATATAAAAATGAAATGCATTTCTGTGGATGCACTAACGCTTTACCATCTGTCCAACATCTCAGATTTACTCTCCCAGATAACTTCATATTTCACCCTGCAGTCCCTAAAGAAACATCACTTTAAACAGGGCCACATGGAAAAATGCACTTCAATAACATCTGAAGGTCTTGCATTTAGCTGCAAGGGCCTCTAATCTAAATGAGTGATGTGTCTATACAGTAAGCTCCATTTAGAGTTATGGAAATAGGGAGGAGCAAATGTAAGGGAAAGATTGTTAAGGAAAGAAAAGGAGAGAGGGGGAAAAAAGAAAAAAGAAGAAGAAAAAAAGAAGCTGGAAAAGAGGAAGAAAAGAGAAGAAGAAGGAAAAAATAACAACAGCTCCAGAATAATGGCACTAAAAGACACAGGGATTTACAGATAAAGCCAGAAGATGTTGGCAGTCATCTATCAGTCTGCCTTGATGAAACAGGTATTGGAAATTAACTCAGGAACCCTATGAATTACATTCAATCCATGCTCTGGGCTAAGCACTTGTCAATTTTAGCTGCTGTTGCAACCTATTACTTACAGACTACATGGCTGGCAAGCTAATGACACTGGAAGTGTTAAAGAATAGCAGAATAAATATATAGCAGTGTACAGCGATGCTTGTCACAACCTCAACATATCTTCCCATAGTCCACTGTGAAAACTGAAAGCCCAAATTCTTGGTTCTGCACTGAGCATTTAACCTTTTATCGCATTATTTCATATAGGAGAAAATTACATAGCTGAAAAATTAGTCAGTGATCTGCCTGTCTGCAGAAAGCTTCTACCAAAATTTTCAAGCATTGTGAAAAAGTGCTTTGAATAAACTTTTCTTGAACTTTCTTCCCCCTCCCCACAGGATAATTTACACTGAGACAGAACTCTTGAATATGACTATTTTTTTTTTTTTTTCTTGGAGGATGCTGATAAAAGAGTAGACAATATGCCCTCACTGTAAAATTTGAGCATCTGATACATACAGTGTATTTCTTTCCTGTGGATTGGGACTTCCCACCTGACTAACACTTGATTACTTAGCTTTCAAAAAGAACCTTCCAGGGAAGGTTAATCTAATTTTATGTCCTCGAATACATACATTAATAGTTGTGCACTGAATGGCTAGAAATGCATGTTATTAGAAATGTACTTACCCAGTATACTGGAACTTCTTCATTGTACTTTTCAGCTGATAAGCTTGTCTAACAGTGAAATATTTTAATAAGCAAGTCCATTCAGAGTAAATGTCAGCCACTCTGATCGTGTGACTAACAGTTACTGCTGCTGTTGGTGGAGAGAGACACAGAGACTTCCCTCCCCAAAAATAAAAAGAGAAGGCCAAATTACAATATTTTTTTTTTCTCAAATAAAAGGGCAGCTTTTTGTCTGATGGAAAAGATTTAATTAGAAAAGTCTCAGAAAGAAGATATCTTGAAAAAACTAGTTTAATTTTCTTCAGGTAAGCTAATGAACCTCATTGAACTTTGCAAAGAATTGCTGAACCAATATTTAAGGGAGAAATATCCAGAAAATCCAACAAAACAACCATCAACAGGATTCTTGATCCCAGGAAATGACAAGTATGATGTATTCACTTATTGACTTTTCTTCCATTTTGCTGAACAATGGATAAATAAATGCTCACAGGAAGTAACTATTTTTGTATATTGTTTCTCTTTTACTGAAGACTATAAATTAAAAATTTAAATCACATGTTGTAAGCGTTAAGTCACCTACATGGTACATTATCTACCCTGTTTGTTGTCTGATTCTATCAAGGATTTTTTTTTCCCTAACGGCAACAGAAACCTATTAAGGAATATAATATTTTGCATTAGAGAAGGGCATCTTGAATGCATTAAGGATCACAGTAAACAAATTTCTTTTAACAATGACATTGCAATAAAACTCCCAGCCCAGAGGAAGATGATTATGCAGAAATTCAAGGAAACTCACAAATTTGTTTAAAAAGAGGCCTCTAAATATTTTGCATTGTTTTATGCTTCATTAGTATTCCTCATGTACTTGTCTCCTTATTTAGCTTTTCACAGTATATCCTTGTTGGGCAAAATGCTGCTGGCGTGAGAAGAAAGTGCGCATATGGCACATACGGAACGCAATCATAAGAAGTCTCCACAACCATTCCTACCGATTAACCAAAATTTTCTCTTTATTATAGGACAGACAAATATGAAAAATATGTATTACAAAAGCAAGCAAAAAGCATTAATATAAGTTTGGACTTACAGAAATGATTAGACAGAAGATTTGTGGCAGATGGATTTTCAAAGCAGAAAAGATAGATGTATAAGAAGTTATGCAGTGTTTGAGAACTATGTTTTCTTTCTATACAGCTTTGTTACAAAAGTTTTGGAATTAGGTATTTAGGGGATTCTCAAAGAGGTCATCAAAGTCTGGAGATTTGTGGGTGTAGGGGATGTTATTTTCAAAGAACAGCACAGTAAGGTTAGAACTAGCATTTTTTAAGTACATAAAAGAAAAGGAGTGGCTACAATATTGCATTTTTTTTTTTTTGCTATATCTGAAGCATTTCAGTGATTTTCTGCAAGCGTAAACAGATATAGTTATAGTTGTAACAGTTCTGGTTGCAACCAGAGGGGCCAAATATACAGAGATTACCAAAAGGGTGGTGTTTTTATGTTTTGTTTTGGTGTTTTTTAGGCTTTATTAACATGTGGATCCCTGAAGAACTAAATGTTCAGTTCATATAGACTATATAGATAGTTCCTGGTTCATATGGAAATGAAAAAAAAAAAAAAGATTGGAAACATTGTTTAATCCCACAGTGTCATTAAGTCCTGTCAATAGCACTCCAGGCCAACGGAAGTTAAAGCAACAGAAATATGAAGTAATACCAATGCCAAAATTTAAATTACTTTCTATTGCTCAAAGAAAGTTGAATATATCTTTTCTTTATTAGGGAGGATGGTGCTGTGTGACGGTCCAAAATGCTATTGCACAATATTCAGCATTCTGGCAAAGGTGACACTATGCCATGCTAGGTCAGATGTACTTAATCATTGCTTTGCCTGCAAACAGAAAGCTATAGGCAATAGGTGGTTGAGGTCATTTCTCCTACATGATGACTTTCTGAGGTTTGAACCTGTCTACACAAGCAGGAACACTTCAAATACAACATGGATATTTTTTAATTGATAAAATTTATAATTATTGTTTGTTTCTCTATTAGAAATATGTAACAAGTTCTGACCTTAATATTTCTCGGGGTTTTTTGATCCTCGATCTGTCCTAGGTGTCCAAAGTCTCATAAGAATAAGAAAGCAGTTTGTACAGACTAGGATGGCTGAGGATTTTGTTTGGTTTGAGGATTAGCTCCTTGTTCATTCAGGTAATCTCTCCTTGTTAGGAGAGCTTAGAACCCTTCATGTTTTCTCTTGAATTGTCTGAGACTGCTTAGCCTGTGCATAATGCAGAATAATAATTTCGGTTGTGATCACAGTAGATAAGATTATTTAGTCCTTCTGTGGTGAAGATATAAGAATTCACAATCCTGTTGCTTCTTTTAATACACAGAAGCTTAAAGCAATGGTTGCTGACCTTGCTTCTTGGATGAAAGGGAGGAAAGGGTTTAGTGCAGCATGGTAACTGTGGAACAACAGCATCCAAGCCTTGCAGATGCATGTTTTTGCTTTCTGCAGAGAACTGAGGAATCATTAAGCTTTCCACCCACTATTGTTGCTTAGTAGGGATGGAGGGCAGATAAGAATCTTGGGTTGGATGAAGTGATAATCTGATTGTTATCCTTAGGGTTCTGCGCGGTAAGCCAAGACACATTCTTGTACGCATAGCACCAGAAAAGAATCTTTTCCGCAGAGATAAGGTTTGGAGGATGTGTTATCTGTAGGCAGATTGCAGTCTCTGATAATGAGTCTGGGGAGTCATCGCCATATTGGGCAGCTGGTGGATAAGTCCCTCCAGAAAACCTGTTGAGCTACTTTCTGCAAAGTGTCTCTATGGATGTAAATGGTGTTTAAGATTTTACCTGAATGAAAATCAGTTCAAACACTGACATTAATAGGGACCTCAGCAACTCTACCAAGGGCTGGCTCATGCCTTGCAATGTCCACTAGCTTAGACTTTTTCTGCATTTCCTGTTTTCCTGTGTGGTATTATTGTTATTGCAGTGCTATGTCAACATTAAGAAATTAACATTAACTGTGTATAGCCACACTACTAAATTCAGACAATGTAATACTTTCTATTTCAAAAAATAAAGGAGGTAATAACATAATATCCAAGATTCCCTTTGGAGAAAATAAATAAGTAAATGTTTCTGATTTCTTTGCCACCCAGAAAGCACTTTTCAGGTCCCATATCTACCTGAACACACTGGATTTGCCCTACCTGTGCACCTAGATGTGGCAAGACTACAGTGCATCCTCTATCCAGTCTTATTTTTGTGGGGACAGAAGAAAGCTAGACAGGCCTGGAGGTTCTTGGTCTGGGCAACAGAAAAGTCACAAGGGTAGAGCGAATCAGTGTTTCATATTTTAGATATAAGTTGCATAAACAGGTTCAAAGAAAAGACCATAATCTTACTATTTTAATTTAATTTCTAAGCCACTTTTTCATGAAGTGTATAAAAATGTATTTTGTTTTCTGTGTAGTCAACAGTTTTGATTTAGATTATAGAAATTACCAACCTCATGACTGGATCAACAATTTTGATTGCATGAACTTCACATCATGGTAAATTTATTTCATTTGCCGGGGAATGGGAATGTTTATGTTGACCACCTGTGATCAACTGCAAAAAGTTTAAATGTTTTGATCTTTTCAATTATTTACAGTTCTATTTGGCTCAATTTATTTAAACCAGTGTGTTACCTTCTTTTCAACTTGTAGGCATGGTCATGGCTTACAATAATCCTTCAGTAGTTCTTTATGTCGCTGTGAAATACACCTATTATTTTCCCTTTACTCTTATAAAGAATAGAAGTCAGACTAGAAGAATATTGTGTGTGATAAATTGATATACTTTTCATTACTAAGGAATGTGAACTATTTTCTCTACTATATATTTAGCTGGTTTTGGCTTTGAACTTTTGCACTTCAATCAAAGTGTAATTTTGAACAAAACTGTTTCTTAACTTTTATGGGAAACTCAGCTAGAGCTCTTTTTTCTCTGGAACTAAACTGCAGGAGAAAAATTTATCAGCACAGAAGACCTCACTGACAGGCACTGATCAAAATATCTGTCATAATTAAGCAAGCAAGGGTAAGCACATATGCATATACATTGCCAGCAAATGATTATATCCTTGTGTAACAAAGGCGGTAGATGCAAGTAAATACTTAAAGTGCCATTGTCATTATATGTGTTCCTTCCCCTTAAACTTTTCCTTTGATTGCTGTCACCAGTGAGAAAACAACAGGAACGGTAGCAGAGACAAAATGCCGACCGGCTGCTATTATTGTTGCTCCAGCAAGGGGCATCTGCCTGTCACAGAAAAAACGTCAGTTACTCTTCTAAATATAAAGCCAGAAAAGTACATAAAAGACTCATATTCACAGAGCTATTTCTTGGTTTGATGAATCTAGAAAATTTAAATAATCCTGAATTATCCTGAATCCTGAATTAATATTTGACTCCCACTAGTAATAAACTGTTCTACTGTTTATTTCAAATATGTGCATAATTCTGTTTGTCATGCTATTGTTTTGCCTGGTACTATTTTCTGACTTTTCCACTGACTGACTATTTTTTTATATTATTATTATTATTTTTGATCGTATTTTCCAAGTTGAATAAAGTGACATTTGGCATTGAGATGATTATTCTAATGACTAAACATTTGAAATTTTGTGAATGGGACACTAACTGTGTTTCTCCATAAATCCACTCTACAAGTCTCCAAAGCTAATCTCACAGTGCTACACATTTTACAGGACAAGAGCAGGCTATTGCCATGTTTCCTGATTTAGGAGAGATTACTTTGGCTTCTTTGTATTGCAATAGTAATGCTATGAAATGACCTACCTAGGTTTTACTGTCCAATTCCTGGAGTTCAGAAGATGTACGCAGAGAGCGAAACTTGTGTGTCCAGTTTAGGGATTTTTTCCCATCTTATTGCCTGCAGAATAACAGAAGAGCTTGTGCAGCTGTGCTCCAAAACTAACTGTCCCACTATTCATCATTTCTTATGTTTTCTAGAATTAAGGTGTTTGCGAAGATGAATTCATAAGGTTTCAACAAGTTGAAACATTAAAATGGGATTATGTAGAATATGATATTCCACACTGTTTTCAAACCTTGGGGTAAAGGAAAGGGGATGGAATGCGGATTTGGCATAGCAAGATCTGTCTTTCTCCACACTTCTTCTCTTCCCTACACCAGCTCTAAGCACTGAAGTTCTGGCCTTGATACAGATTAAGTTAGGCTAATATAACAAATGTAAAGTAGAGGAACAACTGAAGAAGTGATAATCATTTGTAAATAGATGATAATATAACATAGTCATTTGATCTTTGTCAAACAAAATTCATGATATCACCCTGCTTTGTAAAAAGGAGAAAAAATAAAAAGAAACAAACCACCATTTAAAACACTTTCTAGGATCTTAAAAACACAGGCTGTAAATGTAACAAAAAAGCATGTGCCACCCACCTGCATACAGAT
Organism: Crypturellus tataupa; assembly: GCA_034781795.1. Classification (NCBI taxonomy): domain Eukaryota; kingdom Metazoa; phylum Chordata; class Aves; order Tinamiformes; family Tinamidae; genus Crypturellus; species Crypturellus tataupa. Next base: position 565,749 of record JAWLRI010001036.1, read on the forward strand.
AGCTATCTTTTTTATTTATTTTAAAGCATTACAGATGCACTCAGAAGACAAGTCATCAGTCAACAGTGACAGATAACATGAAAATGAATAAGTTGGACTTTAATTTTTCTTGACTAAGTATAGACATCTATCATAACTAATGCACTTCTAATAGCACAATATTTTTTTTTCCCATGAAGTAACCTCATCTATTTTGCTGTGTGTCTTAAAACTAATTAGAAAGCAACAGTCCTAGCAGTTATAAGAAGAAAGACAATATTTCTTTTGACCAATGTAGGTGAAATCTACTGCAATTAAAGTTATGGCAAAGTTTATGCAAGAACAGAGAAATCATATCTTTGCTAAATAGGCTGTGAAGTCCTCCTACTTTTGGTGCCTAATTACTGGTGTCATGCTTGTAATAGCGGCATCTGTGCACACTCAACACTCTAATGGGCAGCTCCTACAGGACTAATGAATTTTAATTGATGGTGTTTAGCGTGGCTTTTGGTTTCTGTCTCTTGTAGAGGAGGCTATGCCCTTCTGCTCTTCTGTCCCAAGTGAGCTGCATCTCTGTTGGAGAGCTCATAGATACAGATGGTCAACAAAAGGTGAAGAATGCCAGAACTCTCTGGGCATCAGTCTCTTTTCAGCAAAGATAAAGCTTGAATCGCTAATCAGCTTCCTTTTTTCCACCCAAGCTGTTTACGCTGTGGGCTTAATGTTAATCTCCTTTAGTAAGATGCCATATTCCTTTTCAATTCAAAATATGCTTCCTTGGTTGACAAATCAGAAGGCAGCCTTCTTCCCAGCCTCTCGATAGGTAGTTTTGAATGTAGCGTCCTTTGTCTGAAAAAAAAACAAGAACGTCTCATAGTGACGTTTAATCTTTTTTCCACTCCCAGAGGTTTTTGTGAGAAAGTGAAAGAAGTACCAGGAGCAGAAGAATAGAAAGAATTATCACATGTACCTTGGGCAAATGGAAATGATGCATCTCCCCAGAAGTGCTGTTGCCTCTCTAAATGTTAGTTTTTCTTTAAGTATTCTTTATTCACAGATCGAATATTCATTCTTCACATTGATGTTCCCTTCAGCTGCACTTTCAGGAAGATGCAACGTAAGGCAAAAGTTATTTGGGTGAAGTATCATTATAGTATCTTAATAGCCCTTGAATCTCTCTTGCTTGGTATGCAAGAACATTTTAAAATGGGTGAGGGTGGGAAAATCATTTGAACAAGCAATAAGATGACAGTCTTATTATTCAAAAGTTCCTACTGCAGAAGCATAAATCTGTAAGTCACATGCTATAAGCAAAATCTGTTATATATATAAATCAATAATAATAAAAAAATTCCCCCGTTGCTGGCTAGTTAACGGAGCTGCTTGTTTTAAGTTTTAAGACAATTACTTGCCTGCTCACCTGTGACCTATGCATCTTCAGAGAATAATCCAAAGGTATTATAGGCATGTGTTTCTTCTGAGTAATATCTCTGACTTGCTGTCATATTTTACTAAAAATAAACAACCAACCAAAAAAAAAAAGAAAAAAAAGAAAAACCCAATGCCCCTCTCTTTTAAGAAATAATATATATCAGAGAAAAAAACATGAAAAAAAATCTCAAAAATGTCATGTTATTGTCCATTTCCATCCATTAATTATATTAACTGGATATCATGATGAATGTAAGCTTCCAAATGTCATCATTTAGCATTTATCAGAAATATAAATGCCCATTTATCAGAAAAAGTTAAGCATTGTATTTGCTGGGGTGAGTACTTAAATAACTGGAATTTGTGTTTCTTTCCAAAACTCTTCTGTTACAGTTCCATGCTGCCCCTGTTCTCCTCTGGTTTGTCAGCATGCACTCTGATGCTTGAACGTGAGGATGAATTCATGGTGTTCAAGGCCTTCTGTCTGCACACAATACACATCCCTGCTAATTGACTTCTGTGGCTGTGGTGGTGCCATAGAAATAGAAGAGGCCTGTCTCAAATACTTTTTTTATTAACTCAATTTAAAAAATCAATAATAATTAAAGTAATAAAGCAGCAATACTAAAAAGAGCAAATCCTTAACAACAAAACTAAATAACACCTACAGCACATGCATACATGTCTCACTCATGCATGAGCTTGTGCAGTTGCATCCTATCAACACACTATGCCAGAGAATTCAAATTTTCATGCACCAACCCTGAAAGGAGCTGGGAGAGGGCACCTGTGCTAGTTTAGGAGCTTACAGGATGGTCATGTTGTCCTTGGTCCATTCTTGTGCATAGCAGTCAGCTCTGCCATTTCTTTTTCTTGGCATTCCAGGCTCCATAACTAAAATGTTAAAGCATTTTTGATAAAATAGATGCCTTCTGATATCAAAGACATATCAGCTAAAAGCTATATAGTTAAACATTAAGGTTATTAAGAAGCTCAAATCTACTGACCTCAACTTGCAAGTAGAAGAGCAGGAAGCCTTTAAAAAACATAACTTCAGTGATTACATTTACAAAAGAAAAAAAAAGGTGCTAATAATTCAGTCTAGGTTTGGTGGGTAACAAGTCCCACACAAAAGCTGAAAAAAGGCTTCATTCATATTTATTCAAGTTTGAAAATAAATAAATTTCCCACTGCCATATGTGGTAATACTTTCTGGCTTCACTAGTTTGCTTTACAGAAGTAAATAAACCCAATTTAAGTAGCTTGTGTAGCCAAGTTTATCTTTGAACTGAACTGATTGTTCCTGTAGTATCAAGTGTCCAGGTCAAAACTGTGATTGCGGAAAATGAAACTAAATTTATGCTTTTATTATCATAAGCACGGTCACCATAAGGAAAAGGCCCAATACAGGTAGTTAAAGAAGCGCTGTAGAGAATTCAGAAGACGTGACGTTTTGATATGCAAATCTCTAAGAACACGATTGAGAGATACATTTTTATTGAATCATGAACTCTCTGGTTTTGGTCTAAACAATGAACATCAAATACTCAGTATTTATAATAAACTTCTCACTACAGACTAAGATTTCTATTTGAGGAATTATCTGTACAGAATTTCATACAAAGCAGCCTATTAAAAAATGCTCTCAGCAAACCTTCTTTAAGGTTTTCTTTGCCCCAGACAGTTGGTAACAATATGTGAGGATCACAGCGGAGGTGATCAGACCTTTCTATTACCAAGAAAACTCTAGTTATTGCATTTGTAGGAATGGCAGTCCATTTATCAAGTGAGTTAGAATGTCAATAAGTGAGCAGGTGAAAAAAGTTGCAAAGATGGAGTCAATGAAAGAAATACAAACAAATAAACAAGAGCAGCAAAATGTTCTTCAATGTAGCTTCATGCTGAAAAGTAAGGTAGATGGGAGTTTTCCTGGCACCAGACCAAACAGATCAGCTCTAAAGTGACAGATTTCTGAAGGAATTAAGTACACCAGCTTCAGATGGGGATTTGTTGTGATTTATTATATTCTGTTAAGACCAACAGAATGTACCACATTCTGTTAAGAATGTAATAAGCAAAATAAATATATAGCTCTGCTGATAGTTGTTTTCTTTAGGTTTGAAGGTGCTACAAATACTTCTGTAGGAAATAAAAGGTAGACCATCAGATCAATGTACATTGCATTTGCATACGCACACATATACAAATGTATAAAACCTGACATATGTTGACAAAGTTATTGATACTATTGAAATCCAGAAAGCCTTTTAAAATTGCCCAGAAGTCCTGTGTTCATCACAAACAAAATATGAGGCCAGAATGCAAATCTGCAGGAGGGATTTCCCCAGACTCCCCTACATGTTCTGCCAGTAGAAGGCAGCCTTTATTCAACCTAGGAGATAACCAAGAGATGTTTCAGCTACCAGTGAAACTAATCTCTGTCAAATTAGAGCATCCTGGCAGTCTTTCCACCAGCTAATACTGCCTGCTATTTAGACCTCTTGAAAGGGGGGCTGTATGCTGTAAATAGCTTCTTGGCAGATCTCCACTCAAGGCCCAGTGCCAAGGGTTTACCCAGGGCTTTCTGTAAGCCTGGACCCATGGGTTCACCTGCCATCATGAGATCAGAATTTTGAAAAGCTCTTGTATTATTTAGAGCAACAGATTAATTTGCTTTAAATGTTAAAAACAAACAAACATAATGAAATCCACTGCAACAGCAACTTCATGTACTTTCATGTTGAGCAAATATATTGATCAGCCTTGGTGAAGATGCACTTTAATATGTTGTAAAACCTTGCTAATATAGTATAATAAATAAAAGGTTGAGGGGGAGGGTTAAGTGCATTATATTAGATCAGTATATTCTGTAGCAGAGATATGAAATTACTCAGGGCAGTTGCTTCCTAAAGGATCATTAACTAGCTTCCATATGGTAGTCCAGTGATCAATAGATGGTTCAATTCCCAGAGCTTCGTTCCAGCTCTCAGTAATAAGATATTATCTAATTCACATCCTACTCACTATCAGTGAAAACAGAGAGCAGATCTCAACTGATGTAACCAACACAGCTCCATTGCCTGCAGTGGAAACCCTCTGAGTGATTAGACCACAGTCAAGGTACCTACTTTCCAACTTCTCTTGGTAAAATGCAGATTTATTAAGTATACTAAGCAAACTCAGTATTAAAAAAAAAAAAAAAAAAAAAAAAACACAAAGCTACTCAGCTCACAAATAATTTTGGCAAATAGGTTGTGCTTTAAGTCAAACTCATGGAGGTTTTTGGTATGAAAAACTTAGGAAAATGAAAATCTAACATATCTATTCTTCTTTCCTTTCTCATCTCTTGTTTCTGTACATCCCAGTCTTGGAGATCTGTTTTTTCTCTTCTCATATCCGTTGTTCCCTTCCTGGAAAAATAGCTTCTGAAGGTAAGTATTGGAAACAATTTTGTTTACCAACACCTTTGACAAATTGAAGTTCTAACACCTCGTGCATGTGAAATACCATATCTACAAAAAAAAAAAAAATCTATATTCAGCTTGTCAAATGCAATTTCCACCTACCTGCACCTAGATTTAGCAGTAATGCTACTGAATGAGGAGCTAATGAAATGTGTATCATGGCTTAAAGGGACCATGAAGATTTCATCTAGAGTAAGCATAGACAGCTCTTTGTTTTGCAAAAACCTTCAAGACAGACTGTGCAGTGTGCACAGATGCTTGGTGCCAGAGCAGAGGATGAGGTATCCTTCTTCGAGCTCCAGCAGCCCCCAGGAGCTGGCACTAGCTGCCTTTGTGCTCTGCCTGGCCCCTGCCTAGTCACACAAAGTATTCAGAATCAGATCTTACTCCCAAAAGCCCCCGACGGGACAGCTAAACCACCTGCAGGCATGAAAAGGTGGGGTAAAGGTTTGCAGCACCAGTACCAACAGTACAGTTAAGTCATCATTCCTGCACCGCCGTGCTGGCAGCAGGCAGGAGCGGCGACATCCCGGCACTGCTCACTGAACGGTGCAGGATGGAGGTGTCTGTCCTGCAGAGCAGAGCACGGCATGCTGTGCTCTGTAGTCCAATGGCAAATAAAACAGCTAACGACAAATTCATTTGCAAGGCTTGGCACAGAGACTCTGTGCAGCCAACAGTTTGCACTGATCTCCTTTGGCCTTGATATGTCGATTTTAGGGGAGTAAATCCAAACCATATCAGTGTAACTGAGAAGAGTATTGCAGTTCCCAAGTGCTGAGGATGATGTTGGAGTCATTAATGTCATTTCTAGTATCCTATTTTATTTTCACAAATTATTTTCTTTCTCAGGAGCTGAATAAACAAATTAATTCTGGAAACCTTCTGCAAGAGTCTGCTATTTAAAAGCCTAACAATTGGTATAGACAGTTAACAAAATAGGCACATTTCAAAATTCATTGTGTTCTGTTTGGTTTTTGTTTCTGTTTTTATGCTGGCGGTATTGTTTTTCTAAAACAGCATTAACTAAAGAAACTCTGTTTCAGGGTCTGAGCGTAGAGCATCAGCAATACTTAATCGGAGACCCTTCGGGGAAAACAGCAGCTGCCCCCCACAAACCTGCAGAGGAAGACAGGCAGAATATGGCTTTTTGAAAAATCAAAGCTCAAATGGGAGAAGACACAGACAAAAGCTGGTGAGAGATGGCTATTAGAAAGCCAGCAAAAAACTCACGCTTACACAGTTACAAGGTAGTAATGTTGTGAATGAGATTAAATCAATAAAGAGAAAGCGGAGAGAACAAGAATAGACTGCATTTGTTTCTGCCTCTGCTCACGCCGGTGTGTATCGTGCAGAAGCCTGAGCATTTCATGTGTTCCTCCACATCTCACCAAATTACATTTGTTAAAGTAAATAAATAAATATAACAAATAAATAAATAAATGCCAGATAGGGATGAATTTAATCCATTTTTGCCACGGCAACTTTATTTAGAAAGCTGTTTACCTTTCTGAAAAGCCTCATTACCCATAAAAACAAAGAATGAAGTTGATTAATGTGCTCTAAGTGTGATGTTCAAATTGTAATTTTCATATACGTAAATGGATGCTTCTGCCGTATTTTGTTTGATAATTTACAGAGTTAGCACCGTCCAAACCACTAATCAGTTTCTTTTTATGAAGACAGCTGCAGAAGATCCTTTTAGAATGCTAATTTTCATTAGTGCCTTCGCTCACGGAAAATGAAGGCCTCTCTCACAGATAACCTCATCACTGTAAACTGGGCTTGGAGAAATTTGGTTCAATTTTAATTCACTTTTTTCAGGAATTTTCTGCTTGCCTTTTTTTTTTTTTTTTTTTTTTTTTTTTCTCAGCAGAATAGTCTGAAGACAAGAAGAAAGAACAGCAAAAAATCCCAAGTGGATGGATTGAAAAAAGAAGAATACCTATAAATCAAGTCCAAGATAGTTTATCTTTTCCTCTTTTTTTTTTTTTTTTTTTTTTTTTTTTTGTTTTTGTTTT
>JAWLRI010001036.1:572743-589970 GCA_034781795.1 Crypturellus tataupa
TTCTTTTTTTTTTTTTTTTTTTTTTTTTATATTATCTTCTGCTTAGCTGGCTGAAAAAAAAAGAAGGAAAAAAAAAGGAAACCGCACGAAGGCAGCATTTCTGTAGGTACAGTCTGTATATTTTGTAGGATGCTGGCATCAATACACATTAGCTTTAACGCACTACTTTACTAGTCATTTTGTTCTAAAGCTCCTTTAGCGCAAAAAATAATGCTGTAACCTGTAGCAGGAAGCAGAAAAGGCAAACAGATTAATGCTCTGAGTTACCATGTATGAAAAGTCAGGTTTAAATCAGAAGCGGTAATATCATGCCACGCTTTGTTTTACAGAAGTGCCTCAGTTTCTCTCGGCGGTGCTAAAGCTGGTTCAGTGGCAGCATTAGTTTCTGTTAATTTGGAATTTTCATGCTCCAGCGCCAGTATTAATGTTTCATGCCAGTGTAAATAGTAAGTAACCAATCAAATGGTCTAAATATATTAATGTTCTGCCTTTGCGCATAGGTGTGAGAAGATTAGACTAATTCTGCAGTACAAAGAAAACAGTCTCATGGAAGCACTGAAAGTACATTTACTGTTGCAAGGAAGAATTATTTTTTGGAAATATTTTGCATAGAGCTAGAACAAAATTAGAGGTAGTCCCCTAGCTTTAATGCCACAAACAGCAGTAGTGGAACAGCCTAGTAGTACTATAACAAATTCAAGTTTAAAGGTGTTAAATAAACTCTGAACGGTTTCAAAAATTTTTCTGAGAATGGCTGAAACCTGACCAGGAGCCCTTGCAATATATCCATAAATATTAAGGAACTGAATTTACATTTCAAAATGGAAAATATTCTCTGTTGCCTTCCCCTAAAATACATGCATACCCCCATAAAGTCCACCCTGAGCCACATGCATTAAATCCATCCATTTTTCCATTTATTCTATATTCTGCCCTCTCTTTGCCTCTTGATGGCTCCTACCGCATGCGGACTCCTGCACACCCTGATCCCAGCCCTGAAACAGTCCTAGGGTCAGGCAGGCAGCCCTGGGATCCCTCTTGTGGAGAAGGAGACACATTGATGAACTGTGCAAGGAGGACGGGATTTTTCAAAAAGAATACCCCACAGTTAGACACTGAATATTACATTTACTGCAAAGAATAGGTTGCCTCCTCGTCTCTCCCTAATAATTCAAATGACTCTATGGGATGCTGTTTATAAGCAATTTCATAACATAATGAGAGAGCCTAATTATGGAATCTGTGCCTTCCAGAAAACGGGAGGGTGGCAGGTGAAAGATGACAGTGTACTGTCGAAATAAGCAGATATACACTAAAATAACTGATGAAGAAGTCAAGGAAAGAGGATTCTGCAAAAATAAATTGCAATAAATGTAATAAGTGGAACTGACACACTGAGAAAGGTGTAAGAGCAGGACTTAGGCTGCCTATTAAACTGCAATAGTAGCACACTACTTATGCAAAACTGCTTATTTAAGACAAATGAACTGCCAAAGCAGCTACCTCTTTAGGTGCATGAGAATGTCAGTCTTCTGCACAGATACATGGAAACAAGACTTTGTTATATAGTGTGTGTTACCTGTGATAAATACAGCGGATCAGAATGAGTGAAAGAAGAGGAAATAGAAAATGCTCTTGCACCATAAATGATTATCAGAGTCAGGATGCCAAAGGCAACAGCGGTATTGGAGGCAGAGAGGTAGAGTGCAAGAAACGAAACGTAGGAGCATTGCCGCTGCTAAGGAGGCGCAGTTAGGAAGGTAGCGCAGCAAAGCCTTCTCGGTTGATTTCTGTCTATTTTCTTTGTATTTCAGATACACAGACAGTTGGAACTCCTGTATCAGCACTGTGAAATTTAATGCTCTCAAAAATGGAAAAAAAAAAGTGGGCAGTTAATAAATAGAGATACCGAGATTCATGGCAAAAAATGTCCTGATTTGGCTTTAGAGACTTTAGCAGCCACTTGGCACCCACAGAAATAATTTCTTTCATACTGACAAGCCAAATATGACCCAATACATGAGCTGGATTCAACATTCACTATAACATCTGCAGAGTAGGGTTGTCGATTACTTATGTTTTGTGTGTTTACTGAACACAAGACATTAAAAGCATAAACATGAGCTATGAAGTGCCTTGGTAGCAGAGACAAGTTTTAAATGAATGATTGTAGATTATTTCAAATAACAATTATATTAGTTTATTAATTTATATCTGTTCTCAACAAAAATATTTTGTGTTTATAAGCAGAACATTAATTAATTGAATTGACATAAGTATGGAAAGCAAAGTAGGTAAGTAAGTGTGCAAAAATGAAGTTGTCTAGTAGCATCAAGCAAAAATATCTTTTTATACATACCACTGTATGTACCATACATGTACCACTGTATGTATCATGCCACTGATATATAATGGCTTTTTTTTGTGGGGGTATCTTTTTCTCCCAGTTCTCTCAACCCATCTCTTAACTGAAAGAAGTTAAATGTAAATTATAATTTCACTCTGTGTAATGACTATTGGATCACTGTAGTGAAGGAAACCTCATATTTTTACCAAAAAGATCCATAGGTGTCCTGTAATAGAGAAAAGATGGGATCTTTTAGTTTATGGCAGGTTGGTTATCAGTCTGAGGAGTGATAAATAAATCTAGTAAAACGGTTAATTCTCCCTCCCCCCAAAATACAATAGAATTGTTAAAAGTTACTGTTAGAATAACAACACAGAACTGCTAAAAGACCCTTTTGATATCATGGTTGTAATTCTGTTTCTATCAAAGGTCACTTTGAGTCCATATGCTTATCTTCCACCCTTCATATGAGACACAATCTAAGAAAAAAACCCTTGTAATTCTTTTCCTTTTTCACTTGTATCATCTTTAAGTGACTATAGTATTACAGTAGGTGCTGATGTACAGTCCAAAATTATATAGAATCATAGTGCTATTTCAATAACTTTTATCAATAAAACCCTAGCAAATAAAAAAGAAAAAAAGTAGGAAAGCTATTATATTTTTGATCCAGGTGCCTATATACATATAACAGGATAATTTTGGTTGAGAGAGACTTCAGGCATCATTTAGCAAAGACAAATTCAAAGACAAAGCAGGTTGCTAACTGTTGAGTTTTGAACATCTCCAAGGAAGGAGACTCTGGACAACTTCTTTGAATCCTTAATTACCATAATTAAGAATATTTTTTGTTTATTTAAATCCAGTTGGAATTTTCCTTGCTGCCCACCACCTCTTCTTTTTTCACCATACACCTCTGTGAAGTGACCCTGTTATAAGCACTCATCACTCACAGCAATAAGATCACTCTTAACCTCCTTTTCTTAAGATTGAACAAACCCAGCTCTCTTGGCCTGTTATGTCACACACTCCAGCTCCCTGACCATCCTGGTGACCTTGGTCTACTTCATCAGCATCTTTCTTGTCCTAGAAAGCCCCGGATAGGATGAAGTAAGTTCTATGAGGTTTCAAAAGCGCTAAACAGAGGTGTACCCTCTTCCTTCTGCCTGGGGGCTACAGCCTTCCTAACACAGACCACCCTGCCCTCAGCCCCCAGGCTGTGCTGGTACATGAGGTTAATCTAACCTATGGTGAGAGACTTTTCATTTTCCCTGTTGAACTGCCTGAGCTCATTGCTCCATCCTCCCCAAATCCTCCTGAATTGCACCCTTGCTGTCCAACTGCTGTCGAGCATCATTTCTCTGTGCACTCTGTCTTGGGCTGTTCAGGTCATTAATGAAAACATTAAGTAATTTTGGCTCCAGTATTTAGCCTTAGGTAGGGCACTTATAACTAGCTATTAATGAACTTTGAAACATTATTCCACAAACCTTTGAGCCAGATGAAGTTCCCAGAACTTCCAAAAAAAAAAAAAAAAGAAGTTAGCGACTGTGTTTTTCATTAAAGAATTACATTACCTAGGGTTAAAAAGGATACACTACTGGCACTTAGGAAGGACCAGCATGAATGAACAAAACAGGGTGGGAGAGAACAAAAACTTATGTCAATTAACATTAAATCTTTTGGAAAAACATGATAGGGAGACAACTTGGAATCTTAAAGACTCCTACATAGTTAAGGCAACCCCTTCTCCCACCAAAAATCAATTGATTTCTTCACATAAGACAAGTCTGCAGATACATTTTTGAAGACTTTAATAGTTTGACCTCAAAAGAATGTATCAAATTCTCACATCCTGCTTTTAATCAATAATCTCCTGCCTTTCCTTCCCATGAGACTTCCCACCTACTCAGTTTCTCTTTTTTTCTGACATGCTGAAATACTCCAGTCCAACTATTTACAAAGTTCTTCTTTTTGCTGTATTGCATACCCAGATCCTGCAGTACTACCTGTATTTATTTCTGTGAGCATTATGCACAGGCAGATCTTGTAAGACTGATTGCCTGTTCACCCACTGAGATGTAGCAATGAATTTGCATGAACAGGTAAGGAAGGCTCTATAAAACCATTCAAGTAAATTACGGGAAATATAATTTAGTGCACAATATTAATAGAGTACAGTTTTAAAACAGGATCTGAGAAAGAATCCAGATGGGAAATTTAGGGAGGCAGAATGTAATTATCCAAATTGGAATTTCATCAGGACTCCAGGGCTGACAATGCTGTTCTTCTGGAAAGAGAAGTGGAATCTCTAATGACCAAAAATGGTGTAAACACTGGTTTTACTCAGTATCTGTCATGCAAGTGTTCTCTCATATTCTCCTGGGAAATTGGCCCAGTGGTGGCTAAGAGAAAGCAGTGCTTGAGCCACCTATTAAATTACAATTAATACTGGATGAAATACCACAAAAAGAAACGCAGGATATTAATTTGAAGAAAAACAGCCACGAACTCTTTCAATTCATTTTTCTTAAGTTGTGTTCTTGAGGAATACAAGGAATGCTGTCAGCAGGCATGGTCATGGAGAGTTCAAGACTCCTACATGTTCTGCATGAATATTCACACTATATTTGCAAGGTATCCAAATAAGGAATAGAAGCAACTCCATTTAATTTATATAATCATAAACTGCCAGTAATCAAATCTTACTCAAGGCAAATATACTGAGGTCTGTTGACATAAATTGATCAAACAGTTCTGAACAACCAGATTTCTAAAAATCAAAGTCTACTTGTGGGTAATTTGCAAGTAGGAAAAGGGCAGGCTTTGTTGATAAATGATTCATTATAAGTAGTCTACTCAGTACAGATCACTCAATTAATAAACAGCACAGATGACAATCTAATATTTTAAAACTCCTTTCTATATTCACTCTTCTAGACTTCTAGACCTTATTGCAAAGTTTAAGGATTTTTCCTAACTGTTTGTTACTGAAAAGGTACCACATGTTAAAAATGCTCCTCATTTTCTTAATCTAATTCCTCTGTTATCCCACAGTTCTTTATACTCAAAAAAAAAAAAATGTTGAAGATGATGAAGTAAATAGACAATACAAGCAAGTTCCAACACCCTTCCTCTAGGTCCTCTGTGTTTAATACCTGGGATCTTTGTTTGAGCTTATCATCAGGTTAGAAATGATGGAATATCACAGAAAAGATTGCCTTGGATGAATTTCATTTCATCACTTTTTTGTTTGAGTCTGCAGGCACTGAGGGCTTTGGAACCATTTCCTTTGACATCAGCAAAGGCGATATAAGGCTGTGACACTGTATCAGTTAGAATCTAGATTTAAACTTGCATCTAAAAATACAGTAGAGCAACTACCCTTTTTTTTTTCCCCAAGGAGCACCACTTAGATAGCAGCTGTATATTCCCCCACATCAAGTTTGAGCAGTTTTAAGAAGCCACCCCATGTAGAGCCCATTACAGTAATCCAATTTTGATGGATGAAATCCAAGCATACATGCTTTCCTGGAGATTCTGTGCCCTGAAAATATTTACTTACAATGAGAGAATTACAGTGTTAAACAAAATTCCTTTTAGATATTCAATAGGCTTTGAAACAGGAAACTCACAAGTGCAAACCAGAGCCCTTATACTCCTAGTGGTACAGTGTATATACATAAGCATATACCAAAGGGATTTAACAAAGTTATTCTTAACAGCCATTCTGAGTGCTTTTCCTTCATGAAGAACTTCGTTACAATGAGCATTTATGGATAGCATGTCACTGTGACCACTACTGTACCACTTCTACTCTCTACATGTATCCCTTACTTACACAATAGGTCAATGGAGTGTGTTTTTCTGGAATGGTATTTTGAGTAACTGAGCAACTATATGAAACATATTCTGTATAGCAAAGTAAATTTTACTGTCAGTTTTGCTCATAGAAATGGCTGTGTCTCATGTTAATGACCTCCAGATGTTTTCCAGTAGGTTTTTTAAATCAAGGAAATAGTAGCGGGACAATATGCAAGAAGTTTGCAGGAAGAGTTCGCTCTTCCTGAAGACTAGAATTTCTTCTTTCTTCCTTGAGGCATAAGCAGTCAGAAATGATCTTGAGGATTTTCAAGAATGGTCAGTAATTTTTAGTTTTACAGAAGCCTTTTAAAGATAGGATGGGTATATATATATATAAATATGTGTTTCTTTTTCCAGTGATCTTTCTGCACATATCTTACTGTCTTGTTAGTATATTCATAGAGTCAAGTTTTACCAGATATTCATTTTGTATGATTCAACTGAAAATGAGATAGATTATACCTAAACTAGTAAATCTCAGTATTAATTCCATAGCCCCTGGTCCTCCAACAATGTTTCAGTCTTACTTTGTTGAAACACCCAAATGTTTCCCAATGGAAGTCATCATTATCGTGAGCCTTGAGACTTGTTTTCTGTATTAAGGAAGCCTTACTGGAAGATCATTCTACCTTAGACTCTGTCCTAATGATCAGAGGAACAAGATTTGAGAGTGTGGAGCAAGATCTGAGAGTGTGGAGTTTTGGTAACATCTCTGTAGTGTTCCTGTGTAGTGTCCCATATTTTTGAATAAATTTCAGAAATAGAATAGCAGGTGTTTTGAATCTTGGTAAGAAAACTAGAAGATAAATGAAATAAGCTAAAAAAAAATGGGTTGATACACCAGGTTTTATATTACTAATATTACTATTTTAATACTTTTAATCGTCTACATATCTTGAAACATTCTGGAGATGCTCTTCTGGTATTTTCAATTCATAATCTTAAACAAATTAGGATCACATCTTTCCGTCTTTGCAGAATTCTGCAAAATCTGTGTGATCTTGCACACAAATTGTAAGATGGAAAACATCAAGCATTAACACAGTAATCATACAATATCATAAAAGAACAAAGGAAACCAAGGCATGAATTTATAAATATGCCATTTACAACAGATGGGCAAAAAACAGTTTCTCAGAAAGTCCTACTGAAATAAAAGTCTTCTACCGAAGAAGTACACACTACAGCAGGTACAGTGCTACCTGGCATGAAAAGCTCATTATGAGTTTGTGGTTTGGGTTTTTTGTTCTGTTTTGTTTTTTCATGCCATACCCATAGTAATTACAGGGTTTTTTTTTGTTGTTGTTTGTTTTGTTAATTTGTTTGTTTGCAGTTTTGTTATTTTTAGTTCTTTAAGAAACTCCTGTAAAATTTCTTGCCCTCCAAACCAAACTCTTGCCTCAAGCCTGTATCCTGACCAAATAATAAGAACTTTTATCCTACATGGAATTTAGAGATTTCAACAAGTCTGTTGAGGATTATGTTGTGACATCCACTGTATGCAAATGACATCAGACAAAAATGATAGGCATGATCTCCAATTAATGATACTTATATAAACTCCAATAACATTATAAGGCAAATGTATTTATTAATGTGACTATAATAGGTTTAAGCATAAGCTTATCATATCACTGTGAGCCTTTGCTGATGTCAGTGAAAGTTGCTTAAGAGAAGGCAGGCATAAGAGATCGGGGACTTGACACTAGCCATAATAAAGGTGTAAAGAACATATTTTTTAAATGAGCCAAGATAACTCAACAACCCATCTTCTAAAGCTTTGCAGCTTATAAAAATTATATAAATATTTAGGAGTCTGAGTATATTCAAAGCATACCATTGGATTGTGGTTTATCTTTATGAGTCATGAATAAATGGTTTATACATAATTCGGAATTTTTGAAAACACTGACCTACATTGCTAGTTAAAATGGCATTTTGTAGCATTACTGTATGGGTGATAAGATCATAGGAAAAATCTCGAAGTAGAACTTTTCATACATCAGAAAGAGTGATACTCGGTTCTACTACCATTTTTCTCATAGCATTAAACTTATGATGTAGGACAAGTTTCTTATTTGATGAGATTCACCATGATGGGGAATACACAAGCCAACAGAGCCACAGCAGTGTGGCTGTATTGTAAATTCAGTGGGAGATCATTTTAAACATACCCCTTTGCTTGACACTACTGTAAATAAACCAATTGCTATGATGATATTGGTGTAAACATCTAATAAATAACAGTATATTTAGAGGATAAGTATTTGGCAAAAGCTTACCTTATGAGACAAAGGAAGAGTTTATACTATTCTCCAGACCAGACTAGTATCCCTACAAGCAACCTCATTTCAATAAGCTTTAATCAAAAAGCCCTTACCATCATCTTATCACTCTCAGGGAAGATTTGAGAACTAGTGGCTAGCAGGCTGATCCATTAATTCTTCTTCACCTGGTTATTCAAAAATATAACTCCATTTGCCTTTTGTCTCAACTGCAATAGCATTCCATGCAAATCCACACCAAAAGTAAAGATTAGAACACTGAAATCAGTGAGTCCTAATAACAAACCACTACACAATTAAGTTGCATTATTAATTATCTATGAAAAGCTCTTTAATGAAGATTTTTGTCATTTCCCTATTGAATGTTTTTGTTGTATGAATTGAGATGGAGGTCAGGTGGAGAGAGTACTGATGTTTTCAACAGAGGAAGTATAACCTACATTCATGTTCATCACATCAGGAAAATAATAATTCATTTTATGTTGTAAGAAGATCCATAAAAAGAATTGTAGCAAAGAGCAAAGAGAATAACAGTAGCTGCCCTCATTTAGTAGCCCATACCTCTATCATAGAAGTCACAGGGGAAAGTAATTAAATTTAAAAGAAACCACCCATGATTTGAAGCTGCCCTCATTTTAAGAATGCAAGGGCAAGGAATTCACTGTACAGTTCAGCTTCAATTACCCAGATTATTCAGCATCCCACGATAATCAGATAAAAGTGCTTGTACCTGAAGTGCTTGAACTGTTAGAAGTAAGAGTTTTTGGGAAAAATGCACAGTATATCAAAATAAATTCAACTGATGGAAATAATATTAGAAAAGATTAGATGGTCAACATGGCTGAGCTGGGCAGAAAATATGAAGAGTGTATCATAACAGACTGAATTTTGAAAATGAAGATATGGGTCAAAGATGGTGATTTTGTTCAAGAGTTTATAGGACATTCACTTCTGCATAACAATAGATAGCACCAATATCTTTCCCCAAAGTACTGTAGAGGAGTGTCCTAGAGTGGTAGAGTGGTCAATATCAGAGTACAATGTGATATGTTGAGCGATAGGAAGAAGGTAATTAGGAGGAACATGAGAGTGCTCCTCCTTGCTTTGGACAGCTCCTTGCTTTGGACAGCTTATAGTTTCTGCCCCTCATGGCCATGATGATAGTTTTTATGCGAAGATCCCTTTTTTTATCTCAACATCAGTGAGTTTCTCAAGTCTCTCTTGTTCTCTAGTTTAACAGTGATCTGGTTTACTTTTCAATATTTTATGTGGTATTCATTCATAAATCCACTAACATGTGTTGTCCTATATGGCTGTTCGCTTCCAGGTCATCCACCAACCTACTCTTTTTAAATCAGCTTCCATCATAAATACCCAATCTGAATATACTACTGATCAAGCAAAGATTATTGGTGACTATGTTTTACAAACAGAAGAAAACCTGTTGATTCATTTCAAATTCTGGAATTGTTCTAATTGTACTGATTAAAAGTACTTGCAATATACAATTAATCTTACTATTTCAAAGTCCAAACACTGATGTGCACAAAATCTCTCCTTACACAGCTTGATCAGCATAAGGGAATAGGTTTAATTTTAGTAGAGAAAATAAGTTAAAGATTACAGCATAGCCACTAAGTCAACAAAAGCAGTTTGCGATTTTCAAAGAGATTTGAAAGAAATTATATGAAATATTGTCATCATATAATAAAATGTTGCCATCTTCTGAAAGTTTTTTCTCCAACGAGCTAATAGTCACCATGTCATTTAACTGTAACAAATATCCTTAAAACATTAAGATACTGAAAACTGGCCAGCAAGTCCATAATAAAAGAGAAAATGTTCTTTCTATTCATGTATGAAGCTGTATAGGAAGAAAGTGTAAAAATAATAACACAGAGTACATATACCATGTTCATGAATATTTGAAACATCTGGTTGTATAAAGACTATGAGTAACACTGGATAATAATGTAAGAAAATAAAAAACAGGATATAAAACTGAAAGGAGTGCAGAAAAGAATATAAGACAAATTATCCACATATGCAGCACTATCACATGATTTATAAACAGTCAAAAAAAAAGCAAGAGGAGAAGAGCAATGTGAAAACACTGGAATACTAAATAACTGTTGACTAGATATATGAGGAAAAAACAGATTGCTAAAACAAACTATTCACAGGAAAAATAAAAGAGAAAATCTTGTTCCTCTCATTAACTGCAGTGTTTAATCTTACACATTTATAACAATGGCTTAGTATGTGGAATTTTAGTAGCCTGTAAGTGGAAATTGAAGCCACAGTATACTTTTTGTGATATATTAATGTTAATATTAAATAATTAAAAATAATACTAAATATGAAAAAATAATATTCTAGTTATATATGTAGCATTTTATACTAGCAAAACCAACAAGGCAAAAAAATTGTCAGAAAGAATACATCACCACATGTCTATCTTTTTTAAAAAGGATTTTATTACAAACACCAAGCATTTGTTGCTACAGTCTACCTCAAAGTCTGTAAAATATCAGGATGATCAAGGACTGAACCTTACTACTGTGCAGAGAGATAAAATCACTGATCATCCTTAAGTCCACTTCCTTGCACTTTTGGCACAAGCAATCTGCATTTGTGCAGAAGAAAAAAATAAAGAAAGAAAGATCTAAGATCATAAAAAAAAGAACAGATCTAATAAGCAGAAAATCAGAATCATCTGGATCTAGATCATCTGTAGCAAAAGAATTGCCAGGTGTGATGCCTTATCTTTTGAATATCTAATTTTAAAGAGTAATTTACTCCCATTTGTTATTTCCATGTTCTTAGCAAAAAGAATCTAGCACATGCAAACTGACAAATAGGTGTTGCACTATAAGTCCAGCTAACCTTGTAACCTATTATTAGTTTCTACATTAAAGATAATATTATTATGCTGCCTTAAATGACTGCATTATTAAAAAAAATGCAAAACTAGAGTAAGAACTTATTAAAGAAACAGTTTTCTTGGCTCTAACTTTGCAACATTTCTGTCCTTTCTAATTGATTCTTATGTGTATTTTTGGCTTTTGGCTCTTCATCCTGGCCACTAAAGCTGTTTAAATGAATTTGAATTGCCGCAGTGCTCGTGGCAGAGCCAATTCATTGCAACAGAGATTTCAATATTCTGTTCAGTGGCTACTAGGAAAAAGCATAACACAGTCTTAGAGATACTGTCTTAAAAGCTGGCACAGTTTTCACAAATTCATCTTTATGATAAGTTCTGTGTTTTAAGCACAACTTAGTTTCCTTTCTATTGATCCAAAGTTCCTTTCAAAGAATGGCCAAACTGGATTCTACATTTTGTTTGTTTTTAATTAAACTCTTTACACTCAAAACATGTATTGCAATATGGCATTAACAAATGCTGTCCACTGTAATCCACTATTACTTCAAAGGTATATATAGATATATATATCAATATGTCAATTATCTTTAATTAAATGGATATCATGTCTTTAGAATGAGATCTTTGCCAAAAGGAAAAATGAAAGAGTTGCAAGTTGGCTAGCCAAATCTTCTTCAATTGGCTGATTGCTGACGGTTCAGTGATACGTGAATCAAGAGCCAGAATGTCATTTGCTAACACACTGGGAAAATTATTTCTATCACAAAAGTGTACGAAAATGCTTCCATACATCTGAACAACCAATGCAATGAGACCAACAGAAGAAACCCTACTGTCAAGTCTTGTATATATGTCACTGGATTATTATCACAATGAAGAAATGTTTGATTTCTCTAAATAAACCCTAATCAACAAAAGCATGAACAGCAAATTGGTGTATTCAGAAAGTCTGAAGGCAACATTTTCAAAAGGCTCCAAGTGACTTATAAGCTGAAAGTCTCCTCTGAAAGTGTAAAGTCAAGTCTACATATATCTCTCCAGTGGAGAGAGCTCCATGAGTCATGAAATTGATAAGACTAAAAATGCATGTCTTAGCATTTCTCTGTTGATTAGTTAGGTCAAGTCCCTACTTCTCTACTCGGAGTTCAAAGGTCCTCTCAACAACTTTGTGAAAGTCCATTCCTATGCAGTATAGATGAGTGGAGAGATGTGAATTCCACCATGGGACCAAACACTTAAATGTTACACACCCTTGTATCTTTGATTTAAATGGTTCAAGTACCTAGGACACAACTTGCAAGCAGACTTCAGAACAAGTGATATCTCCCGTGTAACCTTAGGCACTTCACCAGGCACCTACGGTAGGAATATTACCACCTTAGATTCTCCCGTGGAGAAAGAGGAGCACTTCCAGAAGATAATTTATTCCATTAAAATCTCTTTCATTATGCTATCTTTCTTTATGGAACCCTA
This sequence comes from Crypturellus tataupa, assembly GCA_034781795.1. NCBI lineage: Eukaryota > Metazoa > Chordata > Aves > Tinamiformes > Tinamidae > Crypturellus > Crypturellus tataupa. The sequence continues at coordinate 585,597 of JAWLRI010001036.1, forward strand.
AGGGTGCTTATAGTCACTGGATCTTGACCTCTGTATCTCTGATAGATGAAGATAATTCTCTGTAGATGTTGTATGACAAACTATAAGCCAAATGCCTTTATCTATATAACTCATGCTATGATCCTAAAGTAATCTGCCTTTCTGGAGCTGTCTTTCTAAACATGTTTGGAGCTGTTCATATCTGTATGTCATAGTGCTATCTCTTGCTCCAGTAAAATTGGAAAGAATTAAATGCAGGCCTCTGCTCTGCCTACTTCACTCCATGAAGGGGAATGGGAGGTGTCCTCAGAGCACATTGAACATCCACTCACAGCAGGAGGTAGCTCTTCTGTCTTACTTTCTTATTTAGGTAACTTTTAGCTCTGCTGTTCTGATGGTGATGTCTGCTTTTATAACAGCACCTGAATGTTACAAGCACACATTGAGAAAGCAGGGGTCAACAAACTCCTTGTCATGAGGAGGCTGTCGGCTCTTATTCCAAATCTGAAGCCATGTGGAGCAAAGAATTTGAGAACCATGTGATCAATATCAGAGAGCAAGTCTTTGTTTCCAGGAATGTTTATGTAGTTTACATTACGAATCCATCTGAAAAAACAAGCAAAGAACCAAAAGTCCACAAAAAGAAAAAAAAAAAAAAAAAAAAAAAAAAAAAAAAAAAAAAAAAAAAAAAAAAAAAAACAGAAATCACCAGGCAAACAGAATCCTGAGTTCTTGTTTTCTTAGCTGGTAGAATGCACAGTCATTGTCCTTTTATCTTCTGTCCTTGCATCTTGCATCTTTGTGTCCTCATGAAATAGCTTCAGTAAGGCAGACCTTACATATTCTATAACCTGCTAAGTTTGTTATTCTTTGTTATTCTTCTAGAAAACTATAGGAAAAGATGTATGAAGTGAGCCCTGAATTTAGATTACCACCTTTCTGAAGTGATCAGGTTAACAGCAACAGCCCTCATCCTCCCCACTGCTGCCTCATCCCTCCTTCAAAAACAAACAAACAAAAGACAGGAAAAGAAAATATGTTGTATAGTCTTGATTTTGCTCTCTAGTTTTCAAATCCTTCCTTACAAGATTAAATTTAGGGACACTTTCCTCTAGTTTACTACACCCTATAGCAGTATAGATGAAACGGATTGATTTGGATTCCCTCCAGCATTTGTAATCCTCTAAAAAATTTCTAACAGATCTTGCATCACAAACAGCTCCATAGACCTTTATACTACGGTATAAGTAAGGTATGTAACACATATGCACATATGCTATACAATTATATTCTAGTGGATTGCAGGGCAGTTATATATTCATTTACCTCATAAATTCCTTGGCCAAATGGTCTGGTTCTGGTTCTTGTTCTGCCAAGGGAGTAAGTTTGATCAGTCTGGAAGCTCTGCACTACAGAAGCTCAGACATTCTGCACTGTCTAGGGAAAAGGAAATGGTTTCTTGTGGTAAATACCCAAAGTACCCAGTGATTATTGCATATTTTTTTAAAAGAAGAGCAATAGCTAGCTCCTTTTAAAGATTCAGCACTCTGTATGCGAGGTGGGCATAAGTTCATCCCTGCAAATCCAGACTTTGGTAAGGAGGACATGCTGAAGGCGTATTCTTTACGTGGCATTTCCTAGCAGGTAGTTCTAAATTACTCCTGACTCAGTATAGTGATTACTGGGAGATGAACAGCCTGTGAACTCTGGAAATCGTTCTGAACTATAACAGTTGGGCCTTTTATTTGATAGAGCCTTAAGAGACTTTTCTGGCGTGGACCTAAAAGTCTTAGCCATTTTTGAAAGTGGAGTTTGACTCTTGCATCTGATATCTTCAAGTGTTTTTATGCTTTTTATTTTTCTGCAGGACTGAAGCATGCTAAAATTATTATAAACTATGGAACATTACCATGTCTGTTACAAATGCTTTAAAAAAGGTACTATTTGTCTGCAGTTGCTTGGTTTGAAATGTTAAACTTAAATTGTATAATGTCAGCGTCCATATTTATGGCTGATGCTTAAACTTTTTGTGCTGTGTAAGTGCCGATGGAGTTATACAAGTGCTGAAAAGCTCTTCAGCCAACTGTGCAATTTCAGAAATGCCTTTTGCATTTAAAGAACTTTAAAAAAAGACAAAAATAGTTTTTAATGTACTCCATTCAGAAACCAAATTTTAGCCCAATGGTCATTTATGTGACTGAGTTACAAGCAACTGGAAAATGGAAACAGTGGAACATGTTCTGCTCTTGAAATCTGAACAGATATTACTATAAGATAGACAATAGTAGCTCGCTAAACATTTCATTATTTTTAGGCTAACATGTATAATGACTGATTAGCATTATCTATTCATATTGTGAAAACATACTCTACATGGAGTCAGACCAAAAAATAAATAAATAAAAGCATTAATTTTGGTTCAAATTAAAGTGATCTTAATTAAAATTTCCCTGGAAGGGACTTAAGGGAACTTAATTGAGGCCATTTTACTTGTTCATAGCAGGAGGAATCTCATTTGGCCAGACATTGATATTTGCATTACAGAAGTTTAAATTTGAGCCAGTCATCCTACACAGCACCTACAAATCAGCAGAGGCAAATAAGGTATTTCTAGGGAGCAATTCATTTATTCTTAGATCAGAAGAATTACATCTTGAAAAACACCTATATCTTTCCATTGACATTACACAGAGTCTAAGATAAACCTGAAGGATTTGCATTTTGGATATCTCAGAATTACATGACTTGAATCTTTGCTTAGAAGTCAGCAAAGATTTAGCTGGCTATTCTGTTATATAATGTATATCCTAACTTAATTTCTAAACTTATTAAGATGCATAATATGAAGAAAATGTCACAAATACGCATAGTTCTTGAAGCGAAGTATATTGGAATAAGTTATTTCTTCTTTTAAAGATTTCTTTTTAGAGAGTTCTGTAAGTAAATTTTCTACTGCATGAGGTCTAGGGTTGATATCCACTGAGATCAAATTAGTTTTCATCAGCACAAGAAATGGTGCTGAACTAGCATAGAACAAATGCTTTTATTGTCCTGTGCTTTAGATACATCTTGTAGGAAATGTGTTTAGAAAAGAGTTAGGGGGTTCATTCTGCTAAATCATGGACACATCTGCTGATAATGACATAACTAACTCATTTCATGCACTCTGACCATGACCATTAAATAAAATGAAATTTCACTTTGAAAAATTCTCAGTTCTTATCTGTGAAATGTCAGACTTTCAGAAAGTTTTTCAAACATGTAAGCCAACTGATTGAAAAAGCCAGTTACACCAGAACAAATGGAAAAGCAGAGATACTGTTTTTAATTTTTTAATACTATAAAATGTAATAACAATGCTACCTAGTAGCTACATTGTCATGATTTATCATCACTCCTAGCTTATACTAGATGTATATTCAACTACCTAAGCCTTCGCATGTTACTTCTAGCATGTTCTGAGACATCAATTATACTAGTTTCCAGGAGGCTAAAATTTGGACAGCCCTATGTCCTCTTGGTCCTGGACTGTGTAAGATATCTTTAAAGGGCTTGAAACAGTTAAGAGGCAGGAAAACCCTCCAGTACTTCCCTTCCTTTCTGAAGGGAGGTAAGTCCCAAGAGACAAGCAGGTAATTTATAGTTAAACATTTTACTTTGATCTGTATATCGCTTTTTCTATTTTGAGCTAATTTGATTAAGTACGCACAAAGGGGGAGCCAAAGGAGAAAGGTTTTTCTTCAGGCAGGCTGCCAGGAAACACAGTAGCAGAGACCTAATTTATTATTATTATTATTATTGATTGATCTCCAAGCGAAACACATAATTGATTCAAAATAACAGAGGAGCTGAATTAAATCTGAAACATTTGAGTGTGTTTAATATAGGGTTTTCCGGTGCTAAGAGATTGGACATTTTCAACTACTTTTTAATACCACAGAAAATGTAGATAAAATTATATCATGGCTTCACAAGTGGTTTTATGTCAACTGAACTTCAATAACTGACAATATGGATTCTCTTACCCCGCTGTAGATACAAAGGCATGTGTGCTAGCTTATGTCCTCTCTTGTTAAGACTTAAGCGAATGCATTTCATATTACATTTCCTGTCAGTTACACAAAGTACAAAGTAATTACATACATCCGATTTAGTAATTTAGATGCCTTTATAAAGTGCGGGAAGGAATGGCAGCTGTATGGAATGATTCATCTCATTCTAAAGTAGAAAGCTAAAATACATCAGAAGAAATATATTTTAAAAACACCTATTTCTTTCTTACTAGAGAACCTACTAGTTTAGGTTTAGATATCTACACAAAATTGCAGGAAATGAACCCAATCACAGTTACAGCAACTTGACCTAAGCAAAATAATTCATTCTGTTGCTGTATTG
>JAWLRI010001036.1:590070-616275 GCA_034781795.1 Crypturellus tataupa
AAAATTGCAGGAAATGAACCCAATCACAGTTACAGCAACTTGACCTAAGCAAAATAATTCATTCTGTTGCTGTATTGTGTTAATCCTGTGAAGACCTTTTTCTACGTAAAGACAGAGGAAGGTGCTAGCTCAAAGTATTTAGCACCTATACACACAACACATTTCCTTGCTTCCCTCAGCTGTGAAACCACAAAAATACAACGAATCACAGATAGTGAACTGCCACTCATTTCAATCTTGATGATATTCTAAGGGAGTATGAATAAACAATGAATTTTCTGCAGAGAATAAGACTCCAGTTGGAGAGAGCTCCGTAAATCACCATTTCAAAATGCACTCTGCCTTTACCTGATTTCATCAGGGAATAGTCGATGGCGTAGCCATGGAAAGATACCCAGCTCTCATCTTGCCTGTATTGCCACTTGACTTCTAATTAAATAATTTTATGCTTTAAGCATTATGAAGGGCTAGATAGGGTAATCGGACTAGCCATTTATCAACAAGAGATGCACAAAGGGGGCTGCTACCAAAAACAATAATAATAAAAAAAATAAATAAAAAACAGTCAATCATCATCAATTAATGTAAAGCAACAACTTTGCAAAGTTTACTCATTCTTCAAATCTATGTCCTAGGAGATACGCTTTAATCTTTACTTGAAGACTCAAGCTTGGACAAAAGCCAGGATTCTCTGACCCAGAACATTAATGTATATAGTCTTGACTAGCATTTTACCAGCACATATGTTACCTCAAGTCAATTGCCAATGAAATAGCTCTAGTTAAAGGAGGAATATGAATTAACCATTCATTGCAATAAAGTCTAAAAAGCTTATATTTCATATAGAGAATATATAAACTGATCTACTCTAGAAATATTAGAAATAAAATTCTATTTGAAGTGGTTTTAAAGGGTATATGCCATGCTTAATTGGTCTTAAAGATTAAAATAGTTCCTTCACTGCCAAACAGAAATTGCTGTCAATGCCTCCTCTAAGACTGTGATTAACTGTACTTAGAAACAATACAGCTGAGGTATAACATATTTTTCAGGGTGGATCCTGGATCTTTGTTACTTAGGAGATTATCTGCTAATTGCAGTTCTTCATTTGAATTCATAACATCACTGCTATAGCAACAGTTAAATTGTATTTGAGGAGGCACTTCATTATAATCCCATGTTTTCAGAAGCTTGTAGCTCTATATAAATTATCAGCTCATAAAGTTTTTCTCAGTCCAAAGAAGGCATTTTGGAACAGTCTGACACAACACCATTTGACTGCTTAGGATTTACATGTTCAAAAATGTGCTACTTCTTTTGCCTCCTTTTTTGATGACACATTAACATACTTGTCAAGTGATGGTATTCATACAACTCCCAGGGTTTTTTAAAGTGCCAGCTTGCAGTTCTCAACAAGTAGCAATGCTTCTGACACGTTTGGGAGACGTATGTTTAGAAATAGTACCGTTCTAAGTATTGCTCAATTAGGGAAAGGCCAGAGATACTTCAAATTGCCCAAAAGGAACAGCGACACAGGAGAAACAATCAAGATTTATTTATATTTGCCAGTCAGTTAAAAGAGACCAACCCAGGGACATGGAAAAAATCTGCTTCCTCCTTCTTCCCTTGTAAAATAAAGTAGACATAAATTTGGCCATTTTTGGTTAGAAAAAATATTTACCTGTCCTAAGCAATTATTATCCTGTAGGAATACTGCAGCTAAACAATTGACCAGGCGTATCAACATCTGACACTTGGCCACAGCTCACTGAGCATGAATTTAGGCAGTTTGCAGTGAAGTATGGGTCTAGACATGTAACTGCTACTCCCACGTGATCCTCAGTCCAACAGTTTAGTGACAGTGTCAAAGAAATTAAGCACCTCAAAAAACCAACCAACCAAACAAAAACAGCTGTAAAATCCAATCCGGTCTCCTGAACGATAACACCAATGGGGCACAGGTTGTCACCTCCTAACACTTTTTGTCTTCAATAGAAAACCAAAAATGTTGATGTTAGAGACATTGGATATTTGCAATATATAGGAAAAAAAAAAAGAGAAAGAGACATTTAAAAAAGCTCAGTGCGATTTGGGCTCCCAGTATCTGTTGAGCCTTCACAAAAATGAAGCTGTATGATGCACCACAAAGAGAATGGTCACAAAAATAAAGGTGACATCACAAGAGGGATCCTCTTGGACTTATGAGGGTGTCATTCCAAATGGCATATACTGTGAAGTAACAAGTAACGCCTTCTCCAGATCCCAGGGAGGAGGGGGATAAACGACGCTGAATTGGCTGTGTTTCCCCAAACTGTCTCAGACAAGCTACAGCCACAGCAGACTGAGCAGCTGAGCCCGGGAGACTGGGCTCAGCGTCTCAGGCAGAAATAAAAGATTTATTGCCATCTGGTAACAACGACGCTGATGTCTCGGAGACCCACAGGGCTATACCTCAGCACCAAGCAATTCCAAAACTAGATAGGCGTAATTAGGTAGCTTAATTGCAGGGCTGGTTATGAACACTTCAAATTCTACATTAGTTTTTATGTTGGCCTTGCACTTAAGTTTGTCAGGGAAAGGAGGATGTGGGATAATCAACCTTTAAGAGACTAGGATGACCCAAACAACCAGTCATTGTCACGTGTCCAGTGATATCATCCAGGGACTTCTAATATATGGTATGAATCAGCTTTGGAATGCAGCAACTCTCTATCATGCTTCTTGACACTGACTGATTGTTGAAAAACACAACAACCTTCGGGGTTGACAACCTCTATATATTAACAGGACAGCTACAGCATGAGCACCTTACAGTACAAGTCGCTCCATTCTGCATCCACTAAAATACCACTCTACTCATGAGCTTCCCATAACCAGATATACAATGATTATGCAAATGCCATTCCCATTAAAATACAAGGTCCTCTATAGGCTGCTAATTATCAGCAGTGGTGGTGACACCGATTTGAGAGAGAGCTACTTTAGTTATTTTGAGGAGAAGTTTGAGATAGCATGGGATGGAGGAATAACAAAATGCTGTATTTATTCTTGAATAGGCCTGCTAGCAAAATTGCAAAATACTTATGGATGAGAAGGATTATCAACTACACACTGGAGATATAGAATCCAAAGGATGCAACAAATCCAGAAGCCAATCTCCAAATGCCAAGCTTTTGTACTTTTGATATTAAAGCTTCAGATATGAATATGAAAAAAAAAAAAGTTAATTTTTACCTGAAATTTCCAACCTGAATTTCAAAGTAGCCAGAAAAATGAAATTTAAAGGAGAAATTTTGTGTCTTACTATCATTTTTAATCTAAATTTTATGGTCAGACATTGCATGAAATAGCCCGTATTTTCTAAATTTTGCTTCAGCAAAATTGTTGATTTGCCTGCTTACATAAAACAAGAAGTGTCTTTAAATATGCTAATGTGATTCTAGTAGCACATTTTGTCATGCTAACCCACAGAGTAATAGCTTTTTAAGCCATAAAGAGCAGACTGAACTAAAAAGTGAGTATATTTCCATAGCAAAATTATGCATGTTACAGAACCAATATACATCATACATAAATTAATACTTTCTGTGAAGGAAAGGGATGTCCATATTACAGTACCTGTCCTCCCTCTTTCATTCTGAAAGGAGTGAATAGGAGACCTGAAGCCAAATTAAGTGCTTGGAGAAAGCACTCCATTACATTAAACTAGCAGCAGAAGAAACAGTAAACAGCCACAGACAAAATAATCTTTCTGGATTCTGTAGACCATAAGATAATGATTCATTTTCAGGTGAAACCTGTACCCTTTATCTGCCTTTCTTTTTGTTTTTCCCTAGGCCCAGATCCAAACTGCATTTCTCCCAGAGTATAGACTGATTTATTTATTTTTTAACTCCCTTGAACATAGCTGCTGTGTATACTAACTAGGTTTTTTGTGTCAGGGGGCACTAAAAATATGCCAGTATCTCTGTGGAGACAAATGGAAAAATCTTGGTTTGGCAGGGTGTTCTTGTCAACAGAGAACAAACAATAAAGGACCTACATGTACATTGAAAAACATAACCAAAAAAGGAATTGTATGGAATGATATTATTTTAAAAAACACTAAAAAATCTCTCAGAAGTACCTAGAAGACGTACAAGGAATTTTGTTTCCTTCTTGGGTTGGGTTTTTGGTTTGTTTTGTTTTACTGATGTTGCAGTTGTTGCATTTTGCAGCATAATATGGAGCCTAGGACTATGTTATTCTTTGGAGCAGAATTTAAGAATTGGTAAGTGTCGGTATTTTGTGTAAAACTATTGGATGAAATGCATAGCATGCCACTGCTTGATAGCATTTTAAGAGCATACTGTGCTTTAACTATCAAGGCATAGTATTTGTTAAGTTTTATGCTCCAAAACTTATTTTGTTATGTGCCATGGGATAATTGCTATGAAGTCTGTATTGTAGCATTTTTGTCACAGTTATTTATTAGATGGAGTCTCATTTTGAACTTTTTATTTGCTTTTTATGTTGTCACTTGTATGGCATTTGTAATGTACTGTGATTTAATTGGAAATAGGACTAGATAACATTAAACAAAATTTGATGTTTCCAGTAATTAAAGATTTTCCCTTGCTGGCATGTTAGTGACGTTCTTTGCATGGTGCTTATTTGTTTGATTTGGGTTTAAAGAATATGTATATCTAAATACATTTCATGAAATGAACCACAGGGCAAAAAGTAGTATTCCCCAGCAGTAGTCTCTAAGCACTAATATGTCATAGATACAAATCTCCATCACAGTAAAGAATGAGACTAAAAAACCTTTATTACAGATTTAAGAAAATACTAAGTATGAGACTTTTTTTTTTAACTGACTCAAAAAGGGAAAAAGAATACATGAACAGCAGTTTCAGGAAGAAAACTAGATAATCTAACCTCAGTCTAAGAATTAAACGTGCTTAGTGTGTGTTATCTTTTTCATCTGGGTTACAAGATGGTTACAAAGTAAAGATGGAAGGGAAAGAGTTCATTTTTTAGAAAAGACACCCTCAGTCCCAATTAACATAAAAATGTTTATTTCTGTTTATGAAACTCTTATAAGCTAATGAGCAGATCACTCATCTTTCTAAACTAACTGACTTTTTAAGCAGTGCAATGGAAAGGCAGAAATGGTGGGATTCCACTTACAAAAGGGTCCTGGACTCAGGAAGGAGGTTTGGAGCCATCCAGCACAAAACTTTTCGTTCTTCTGAGGACTTCTGAGATCATCAGGTGAACTCTACAGGGAACATCAGGGTGCCTGCCAGAACCAAGAAAAGACAGCTAGACGTGGCTGTGACTTCTAGGCAGCTTAATGTTACAACAGTGCACAGAAGGGGCCAGCTCTGCTGAGGAGAGCATATGTGTCCTCCACAACCATGGTGTACCACCACTCGGCATGATACTCAGCAGCCATTTGAGGAACAGTCTCAGTAATGTCAAGAGCCTCCTCTCAGCCTGAACTCCTGAAGCTCTGCAGCTCTGCAGCTCTAGTGGTGCAGGGATGATTGGGGTCTCTCACTTGGGCTTGGGCAGCAAAAGATGGGCTCCTTTCCTGCAGGACTCTCTCATGGAGAGTCTTGCAGTAGAGCTGCAAGAGTAGATCAGCAGGCTGCACCGCACCAGAGACAATCAGAAGCTTTGGCTGGATGTTCTCCAAGACCCTGCAGAATGAGCCTGAACACTCAGCCACATTGAAGGCAGACAGGCACTCCGACCTCATCAGATTAGGAAATGGAGAGCCCCATGATGGTGAAGGCTGAAAGTTCATGACTTCTGTCACCAGGAAGACATGTGCTCCACCTGCAGGTTTGTAACTACAGAACAGGGTCAGTGCCTGTTAGCTCATGAGGGGCTGGGTGCTGCACCCAACAAAATGTCCAAGCCACGGGAGTCTGTAAGCAGCAGTGGGAGGGAGCAGCGAGTGGCAATGGCGAGGAGACTCCTTGCTGTGGGAAAAGAGAATCCAGTCTGCCAACCTAACCTGTCCTTTAGGGACATCTGTTGCTCATCAGGGAGACTTAGGTCCCAGAGATGGGGAGATACTTCCAAGTCTTGTCTGGCCCTCAGACACTAATACCTGTACACTGATGGATGCAGGGTATGGAACAAACAGGAGAATTAGAGGTCTGCGTACAATTGCAGGGCACAATTTCACTGAGATCAAAGAGACTGGTAGGATGGCGCCCACAACTGCAGTGCACTGATGGATAGATACAGGCTCTTTAGGAAGAACAGATCAGGAAGGTGAGGAGGGATAGTCTCACTGCATGTACCAGAGCAGCAAGGACGGAATTTGGCATAGGAATGGGTAAGGCGGCAGATGAAAGCTTATGGGTGAAGAAGAGCAGACAGGCCAAAGTAGATGACATTGTAGAGGGTGTCTGTTACAGACCATCTGTTCAGAAAGAGGAACATGAGATCTCCTTCAAAAATTTGAAGAAGCAGTGTTTTTACTCACCTTGGTCTTCATGGGGAACTTCAAGTACCCCAATATCTTTTGAAAGGAGGACTAAACAGTCGGGCACAAACAAATTACAGACCACAAAGGTGATGAAGGAATGTCGCAGAAGAGAAAGGCAGAGAGAGAGAGATGGACTTTTTCAGCCTTGAGAAGACGTGTAGGGGAAGGGGTGTCTTTTCAATGTGTACAAATACCTGATAAGGAAGTAAAGAAGATGGAGTTGGACTCTTTATTGGTGCAAAGTACAAGGACAAGAGGAAGTAGGTACAAACTGAACCACAAGCAATTACTTTGGAACATAAGTAAAAAAATGCTTTTGACACTGTCCCTCACAGCATCCTCCTAGGCTAGCTCCAGAAGTGTGAGTTAGATGAGTGGACGCTGAGGTGGATTAACAGTAGGGTGGATGGCAGAGCCCAGAGGGTGGTGATCAGTGGCACAGAGTCTAGTTGGAGGCCTGTAGCTAACAGTGTCCCCCAGGGGCCAGTCCTTCGTTCAGTCCTGTTCAATTTATGGATCAATGACCTGGATGAGGGCACAGAGTACTCCCTCAGCACTTGCTGATGATACGAAGCTGGGAGGAGTAGCTGATGCCCCAGAGGGCTGCACTGCCATCCAGAAGGACCTGAACAGACTGGGCAACTGGGTGGTGAAAAACCTCATGAAGTTCAACAAGGTCAAGTGCAAAGTCCTGCACCTGGAGAGGAATAATCCCAGACACCAGTACAGGCTGAGGACTGACCTTCTGGAGAGCAGCTCTGCAGAGAGGGACCTGGGTGTCATGGTGGATGACAATTTGAACATGAGGGAGCAGTGTGCCCTTGTGGCCAAGAAGGCCAATGGGATCCTGGGGTGCATTAAGAGGAGCGTCTGAAGCAGGTCGAGGGATGTGATCCTGCCCCTCTACTCAGCCCTGGTCAGGGCTCATCTGGAGTACTGTGTCCAGTTCTGGGCCTCCCAGTACAAGAGGGATGTGGAGCTGCTGGAGAGAGCAGAGCTACAAGGATGATCAGGGACTGGAACATCTGCCCTATGAAGAGAGGCTGAGGGAGCTGGGCCTGTTCAGCCTGGAGAAGAGAAAGCTGAGAGGGGATCTAATCAGTGTGTACAAGTACCTCAAGGGAAGCAGTGAGGAGGATGGGGCTGGCCTCTTTTCAGTGGTGGCCACCGACAGAACTAGAGGAAATGGCCACAAACTGAAACACTAGAAGTTCCACAGGAACTTAAGGAAAAAATTCCTGACAGTGAGGGTGACAGAGCACTGGAACAGGCTACCCAGAGAGGTTGTGGACCTCTAGAGGTCCCTTCCAGCTTTAACGATTCTATGATTCTATGATTTTGAGGATGTTTGAACACAGGAGTGGATTGCCCAGAGAGGCTGTGGAGTCTCCATCCTTGGAGATGTTCAAAATGCAACTGGATTGCGATCCTGGAAAACCTGGCCTAGGTGATCCTGCTTGAGCAGGACAGTTGAACCAGATGATCTTCAGAGGTCCCTTTCAACCCAAACTAATCTGATTCTGTGGTTGTCAATCTATCAATACATCACACTATTTTCCAGAAGATATCTGATGTTTTTCATACAAGAATCCATATCCATATAGTCTTCCCTGCCACTTTTGCTGAAATGTCAAGATTCCCCACCACTGCCCATCCAATGTGCTTATCCACTTGAATGAAATAATAGAAGCATAGGATAGCTTAACTTCTGACTTTACCTATTCAACAGATTTAGATAGATAATTGTGATGTATCTTGTGAGGTAAACAAAATAGGTTTGATTAAACAAGATAAGTTATGATTAAAATGGTTTTCAGCTTTTTCTTCTTTCCTGTTCATTTTAAACATTTTTTGTTTATTAATTTCTCTTCTGATTTTAACTGCTGCAAGTTCCAATATTATAGGAACACTTTTTCCCCACAACATATTCAAAACAAGCAGAACTGGAGCACTTCAGTCCCTAGAACTCCAGGTTCTCCATTCCCTAGTGAGAATCTTTGAGAAATATAAATTAAAATTAGTTTCAGTGCATTGAATTAATTATTCCATTTATTGCTTATTATCTTGCTTTGTGGTTTTACGTGCCTCTGAACTGTAGATGGAATTAGAAAAGAAGAAGAGAGAATCAACTAATTAATCTTGAGTTTCCAAAAGAGACAAAAAGGTTTGAAAGCTAGGAAGAAAGTAGAGTAAAAACTCGATTAAACTTGAAAAAAAAAGAACTTTCCAAAGCACAAATCTATATGAAGCATAAATTTGATTAATGTTTATGCACTGCAACTATTTGGGGTGTGTGTGTGTACATGTATATGTAAACTTAATGCATTAGAAGAAAATCTCATGCTTTAGATCAATCAGAGATTATGGATACAATATTTACTTGAGGAGGTTGAAATTACATTTGTAAAATTATTTCACTGACTTTTTTTTTCCATACTCATTGACCTACAGTGGATGCATCAGCACTGCTGAAAGATACATCATTTATCAGTTACTTACTTAGGAAAAAGTTCCATTGCAGGCACTATACAAAAGCAGATAGCAGGGAAAAAGTTTTAGAACAGATACATGTTGTGAAGACAAGTCTTATACTTAAGTCATTTATGTCTAAAATGAAGCATGGCAAGTGATGATCTAGCTAAGATTTTTGGTAATGGTTTTGTCAAAAACAGCTCCAAGTTCTGTGAGTAAACCATGAGGCCCGCTAACATGTAATTCACACTCTGCCAAAACTAAAAAAAAAAATAGCCTGTGTCATGAAGCACTATACAGTATTAACACTGCCAAACTACTTCTGGGTGTCGTGTGTGAAACCCATTAAGCTTCAGTGCTAATGCTAGATCTGAGTTCAACAGTGCTACTAGCATGATAATACACATGAGAGACCTACCAGCCTCGTTCTCCACAGTCACAGACATAACAATTTCACAATGGAGAGTTACCGTGGCTTCCCAAGACAACTTCTTCTTGAGACAATGCTTATGAACAGTTCTACTCTCAGGATGCATATGCAAATCTCTACTATTTTTACTTCTTTCTGATCCAAGTCACTTATGAAATAATTTCCTTCCTCTCAAGGAAGAAAGCAATACAGCTATTTCTATCTCAAATGATATACAAAGTATATTAAAAGCATTGTTTTTAATATGATGTTTTTCCTTATACAGTTTCAACACATATTCACATACTGACTAAAGCTGTATTATAGATGCAAAACTTGTGTAACAGGATACACTTCATTATTTAGATACAACATGCAGTTTGAAACCATCTTCTGATGTTTCTGATTTTGTAGGAGATCTATCAGTAAATATTTCTGAAAATGTTATTTCTATCTCTCTTTTTTTTCTTTAAACAAATTCATATTTTACAGTTTTTTGAGGTCTAAGTCCAAACAAAATGTGTGGTCCAATAAACTGCAGTAGTGATTAATTAACATATTCAGAATTGACTCTATTTTAAAATATCCCAATCCTAACCCTCTGGCAAGTGAGGTACTTAGCTTAAACAAATGAAGTTGTGTCTAGATGATCTGGCACTTTGGTTGTAGTAATTTAGTGAGATGAGATTTAATGAAGAGCAAGATAATACTCAGAACAGATATAAACAAGGCAGCATCTCTACTGAGTCATAAAGGAAGAGATTTAGGAGCATGCAGGGCATAATTGTCAATAAATCAAATGAGCTCCCAGTACAATGCATTTTGAAAAGTTCCACTCTGGAATTTATATATAGATGACACTACTGTAGAGCATGAGAAATTACGCTCCAAGATCCACTTTGCTATTCTCCTACAGGCACTTAAGCACAAACAACTAGCTGTACTCACAAGTGTCAACCTGTATAATCTATCTATCTATCTATCTATCTATCTATCTATCTATCTATCTGTGTGCCAGGAATATGTAGTCTCTAGTGTTCATTTCCATGTAGAGAGTACAAAAAGCAGTTTACCAAATTGGTGTTTTGCATAAAGATACTCAGATTTCAAAAATGCAAATTATTTATTTATTTATTTATTTATTTTTACCAAGATAGATTAAAGCTGGAGGAGACAGTTGTAACAGGTTTTGGTTAGAGTTTTAAAGTGAAGCCACCCATATCATAAAGTAAATATATTAAAAGTATCAAAAGGCTTATGAATCATCAAGATTTACATTCAGATGCAAACGAAGAGAGGGTAAGTTTGAAAAGGAGAAAATTCTGGTCATATCTCTGAGATAGATTAAACTGAGTCGGAAAACAAACCCAACCTCCCCACTTGTCACAGTATTATTGAAGAGTTGGTCCTTCTTCCTCGTTATACTTTAGAGTTTCAGCAGCTTCCTGGACTGCAATAAAAACAGCCCCTTCTGGGTTCTTGAAAGAGTCTCTGCACAGGCTGTGTCCTCTCTCTTCTTTAGGCATCTCCCAAACTAGTGGGCTAGGGGCTCCCTGCTGCACTTCTATCTGCTCCTCTGGCTGCATTCCAGAATGTTTTGCTGGGGGCACATGTTCATGTGCTCTTAGGTTTGGCAGAGTCTTCTCTGTCTCCCATGATCTCCAGTTTAACCCAGGTAAGATAGGACAAACAATCATTTCTTCTAGTAGCGCAAGACTAGCTTAGCAAAGGCTTACAGCCTTCCTTTACAGCCTTCCCTCAACCCTGGTTCCTCCAATAAGATTGTTTTTTTCCTGGTAACTTGACCGTCTTTTTTAGAAGCCTACTGGAGAATGTAATGAAATACTTTACAGTGGGGCTTACTTCTTTCTGAAGATTTTAGGAAATTAGGTTTAGAAAGAGTTTAGAAATCTAGGTAGGATGAAACTTACTACATGTAACAACTTTTAATTAGTTGCAAAACTAAAATTGCAAGATGTATTATCCAGAAGCCAACTGCTAAAGCAGTTGGGAGAAGATTATGTTGATGTTTCTGTGCTTCTTCTTTGTCAACTGCCAGTAAAGTTTTTTTCCACTTCCTCGGTATTTTTTTGATGTAACATTTTAATCAGTTTAAACTTATTTGCACCCCTTAAGGCATTCATGCATTCCTTTGCACATTTATCAGCTTGGTTTATGGATCATGTTAAACCCTTGGAAATAGATGTGCTAGCACATTTCTATTGCAGTAAATCAGTGCTGCATTTTGCAATGATCTATAATGAATCACAGTTTCAAACTCTGAGACTATTCTACTGTTATTGGTTCTAGAGGAATTAAGAATAGAATAATGTGAATAAAATGGGAGAAAAAATTCGAAGGTCAAAACAACACCAAAACAAGCAAATAAGGTTATTATTGAAGTAGGTACATAAAATAGCTATGGGCTGTATAGCTAACAGATCCATATTGGAAATGTAGTAGTAATAATTAGCCACCTTAAAAAGGAAGTCAAAATATATCCATATACTCATATCAATAAGGGAGAGATTTCTGGACAAACTTTACTGAATTTAATTTATCTGGGAAGCCTTACTTAGGTAGAAGTAGCAACATGCTAGGAGAAAAAAGATAAAAATAAAACAACTGTCAGTATGAGAGCAGGGCCTCATTTGAATAAAAGGAAAATACAATCCTAAGCAGCAGACAGATACCTGTTAAAAAGTTGACAATTCTTCCATTAAAAATGTAAGTTTTATCTTTGCATCTGACACTGTGTAATACATTTATTTTGACAGAAGCTGAAATATTGGAAGTATGCATGAGATGATAAAATAAAATCCAACATCAAGATGAGTTGTTGAAAGGGAAACTCATTAAACAAAATGAAATCCATCTTACTAAACACATTTCAGAAGGAAAGAAACAAGCTTGGAAAATATAAATGAAATTGGTTATTTTTCTAAGGGAGTAGAGACATAATTGACCCAACAAGAAGTAGATTAGAGTAATACTGACACTACTGGTGCATATGTTGATAAGTCTGCAATATATATATTTTTTGGTGGGAGATGATTAAGTATGAGCAGGAGATAAAAAGCAAAATAAAGTGCAAGGTACAACTGATTTTGTGTGATTTGCAAAATCATCCCACCCGTGCAACTGTGGGTAAGTATGAGCAAACAGACCTTACTGTCTTCTAAATTGGGTAGAATATGGTTTGTTTCTTTCCTTCTACTTAGGAAAACAAACAAGCAAGCAAAAAATCAACAAAAAGGAAGGTTTCTTTATTATTGTTTTCTTTTTCTTTTTTTCTTTTCTTTAATGTCTTTAACATTTAGCTACTTCAGGTCCCTGGGGAAAAGAACTTTCTCTAGCAATGCCGCAAGGAGGAGGGGTTTGGAGGCTGTGAACCTTTACAAGAAGTAATTATTTACAAGGAATAACTACTGCAGAAGGTCTACCTTCAGTGGTCCTAGCTAACAAGGGTGGGTTCACAATATTGTCAGACTTCAGAAGATACTCTTCCCAAAATGCAAAGTGCCCTAAGAGAGTTAGGTTAGTTTGTTTTTTTCCCAATGGCTTTTTAAAATTGTTAATATCATCTAAGGGTTTGGAGGTCTTTAGCTAAGTTTATAATACCAAAAGACACAGCGTTGATTAGATCTCTAAACATGGGCAAACTGCTAAATGAATGCAAAAGTAAGATTAATCAATCCCATTTACTTCTTAATCTGTTTTTAAGCCCAGCATTTGCACATAAGCTTACGTTGAATTGCACAAGTTAATTATTTTTATTTACAGCTCGTAAAACTAAAGTTACTTGAACCAGAGTTGCATTTGCCAGTCTATAGTCAAGACAGCTGACTAGCAACATAAATACTGAAAGTATACTTATTGTGCTTAGAGACTTCTCATGGAAAGAAATAGGGCAGGTTAATACTGGCAACTGGACTGGGCCATCAAAAAATGTCCTCACATTTACACATTTATGGTCCATGCGTATACATATGGTCCAGTCACTGCCATGGCTATTCTGCCAATTTGTTAGCAACACCCTTCGGCCACCAGTTAAGGCAACTCCCCTTACTCCTAGTTGAGGCAGTCCATTTTTGCCTTCTTACCTGCCTTCCAAACTTCACAAATTCCTTTTGTACTCCAGGATCAAAAATAATGCTCATATTCAAACCCATTGGACATACAGCCAGAGCCCCAATGTCAGAGGGTTGTGTGGCATACTCATAAATTTAGGCATGTGACTCATTGCTATCTCATGAACGAGGGACATAAACACTAAAGCGATATCTGAACAATTAGTTTCAGACTTGCTATGTTTACCCAAATTTTAAACTGAGGTTGGATTCCTGGGAAAGATTTGCAAGAATCCTGCTTACTACAGAAGAGCTCAGGAGGAGACCCTTGGTTAGATTAAGCTTTGCTCAATAGTGCCTCCAACAGAGGTCACAAGTAGATAACATATGACTCTGAAGGATAAATGTAAGATACCTCAGACCCTCTCAGCTTCCAGTTAGCCAAAGTTTCAGCTCAAGGACATCTTAAGCCATTTATGATTTCTAGTTTTTTAGCAGTCCTAGAAGGGGATCTCTCTTCCAAAAACTTGTTCTATATTCCCTTGAATCTATATAAACCTTTAGTAATAATCAAGTTATTGGAAATGACTATTTGAGGAAAGAAGGCAAGTTACAATAGAAGAATTGGAAGTCTTTGGAAGGGAATCTGATGATCAGCCAGGCTTAGAAGACGTTGGTACGGAATTTCCTTAACTTGTTACTGATTCTAGGTAAGGGACATTTGATTAGAAAATGGGCTTGTTTTGCACAGCAGTTTGAGAAAAATCCTACTTTGAAGAAAAAAATATGTTTTTCAAGTTGCCTAAAACATTGGTTTATCTAAAAATTCTCATTCAGTGAAAAAAAAAATGGCATTAATTCTACAATGACTGAAGTCAATAAAAGTTGTTTTCACGTGAGAGTAGAATTAGATATGAACTGAATTTAATAAATTTAAATACTTGTACAGGACATTCAAATATGCAAATAAACAGTAACAGTACTTGTATGCAGAACTATTTATTGCACAAGGTGAGAAAGAGTTACAAGAGTGGGTCATGCAAAGTGAGCTATATTCATGAAATGAAATGTCAAGGTCCACTGTGCTGGTAAATCCTCCTGGTGCACTGGATTCCTGACTACTCTGATTAGTTTCCAAAATCCTTTATGGTCTGTTATGTCAGCAGTACACAGATTAAGAGACGTTACTGGCATACACTGACATAAAGGAATTTAACCTCTCCCAAGGTCCATATTATTAGAATAATTAAAATATTTTCTCTTAAAGAAAAAAAAAGAAAAAAAAGTTGCACTTAAATAAATAACAGAATTTCCATTCACAATCAGAGCAACATAATGGTTTTGATTCATCATTCAAGGTTATCTTAGGGTTTTTTGGGGGGGTGACTTTTTTTTAGGGGGGCGAGTGGAGCAGGAGTCTAAAGGAAAAAAATGTCTAAATTGACTAAAGACAAGAAAGTCAGATTTTAGGCCTGAGCTATCTGCTGAACTCAACTCTTGGCATAATATTCAACGAAGAGCAACTTAATGTTTCTTGGTAACATACATTTATTTTTGTTATGGACACTATTGTAGCATGAAATTGGAGGAGGATTTCTTCCCAGCTGAGATGAATTCAAATATTTCTGTAATGAAAAACAAAGGTCCTGCTGGCTTGAAGTTTCTTCTTTTTTCCAAGAAAATTATTGTTATTATGCTTATTTAGAGACAGGATAACACTGTGTTGCTTTGATGTGTCTTTGCTTTTGACATTCTTCTTTTTAAGGTCTAGGGTGACGGGAAGAGCATAAGTGTTGCCATTGAACTCTGGCTTCATGTGTGCTGCTACCATCATTTTAGAGCTAGGTTTTTCCTGGCAGTATGCACCATGGGGGAACCTCTCGCCTTTGCAGCCAAGTGAGGACTAGACACCATTTTATGTGTATTTCATAGAGGGCGAAGATATGTGTGTTTCACTACTCCTGAAGGTAGATGTGGTGCTAGGGATGGGATCCTTCAAGTGAAGCCTGATACCTCATTACCAACAGTCCCTCTCCTCCTACGATGAGCACAGTGAGTTACCCCTGCTGTCATGATTTCCAGTGCAATCATATGTAGGTTCCCCTGGGTCCGCATAAAAGAATTAAAAAAAACCAATAAACCCTAAGTATTCTATATCATCAGGTCAGGACAGACAGGAGGGAGCTCTGCGTGAATCTTAGCATGGAGTTTTATTTCATCCTAGAATACTGTCTAAACAAATGCTGAAGCTTGTCTAGACCTAAAGCAACATTCAGAATAATGTCAGCACCATACCGCAGTTACCAAGATTTTTATAATACTATGATGAATACTTAATATTTGAATTCCTTGACCTATGCGATAGCACAAGGATATTCCTTGACCTATGTCATAGCACGAGATTTTTCTTAAAGTCACAGTGTTTTAAACACCTGTATAATTGCAGAAAGCCTCAAAAAAAAAAAAAAAAATAAAAAAGGCAAATATTTTAAACACCTTCAAATGTTTATCTATTTCTTTCTTGTTACTCTCTTATTTTTTAAAACAGCCAAAAGTACATGACATTGACTGATGCTCTTGATATACTTAGGACTGCTACTTTTGAGTTCCACATCTTACTGAGGAACAAAAGAGTACTTTTGTAAAAAAAAGTCAAAGAGGCAAAAAAAGTCAAAAGTCGCCGTTCTATGCCAGGAGGTACTTGCCAGAAGCACCTTTGGTTTGTGGGTTTTTTTTTTTTTTTTTTTTTTTTTTCTCCATCATTCACTCTTATACTGCCTTTTGCTTCACTTATGAATTCCATCTCTCCTAGATGGTCATTGATTGATAGGAGATGGTCTTCACTTTTACCATTACAGCTGAAATAATGGTCTGAAATTCAAATTTAAATATTAAAACTACACATTAGGCAGAACATCCAAAAGGTTATACAATGGAATAATTTGTCAGGGAACAAATGGTTGAATCATCATGACTACTAAAATTCAAGAACAAACTAGATAAAAAAAGATTATTAGGAGATTATTGTAAAGGGCAAGCACCAGCTGCCCTCTGTTGCTTCCTGTTTTCTAATTTAGAGCGAGTAACATATTATGCATAACAAGGATGATCTGAGATGCTCTGCAATGCATAGCACGCTATGCTGCAATATTGAAAAGAGGAGAGAGCATAGGACTCAGAGCATATGGCAGGCCAAGCAATGAAGATGTATAAACAATAATTTATACTTAGATATATTTTATACATACATATATATATATAAATCATAGCCCAGCATTATGTTTTAACTATGGTTGTAGGTAGTGCACCACAAGGCATCACTGCCCAGAATATGCTCTAGTCTTAAATAATCTCCCCCTCTTGATCAAATAATTTAAAATTAATTATCTTCATTCACTTCCAAAATCTTTATGTTCTAAACAAGTGCAGGATGTAGGAGAGAGAAATTTTAAAGATATAGTGTGTCCGCTATACTTTTAGTTAATTTTAAATAACCACAGGGAAATATTTGGGGGAGACAGGAAGCACTAAAGGAGTTTTTAATCATTTTATTTATGTATTTTATTTCAAATCTAGTTTCATGAGAAGCACAGAGCTCATTTCATCAAGCAGAGCAACTCCACAGCCTCATTTCAGCATATGCCAGTGTAATTACCAGCAAGCAATCCTGCAAAATCTGAGCAGAATTGCACCGTAGTTTCCGTATAGCAGCAGACCTTCCTCACCAGCTCCGAAACCGCTCTAATAAAAACGACAGTGACATTTCAGGCTCCTTCATATCTTTATGGATGCCACCCAGATGATACATAATTATACCTTGATTATTAGCACTGATATTACAGAGCCCAGTGAATTTACATTAGCTTTTGACTGTGACACACATTAGACCCCGGCCTCACGCTATGCAATAACACACAACCGAGAACCGCCTCCAGCTTCCCTCAGTTAATAAAACGCAGTCCAAATCCCTCCCTCATTTAGCAATAAATCCTGCCTATATCGTAAAGGTGAATAATCATACGAGGTGGGGGAAAGTGGGGTGAGCGAGAGCCGCGTCCGCAGCGGCGCGGGCCAGCAGACGGGCGCGCTGCCCCAGCGCGCGGGCAGACTGCCGATGAGGCGCCGCGCGTCTGGCCGAGCGTCTTCCAGGATTTTATGTCACCTGCAGAGACGGCCTGACAGCTTTATTAATGCCAAGCACTTCGAGCCTGATTCACTAGCGCATTGCTGCAGCGTCGTGCCCACGCAACGGTAAATCAAGAGCGGGCTGAAGCCGGTCCCTATCTGTGGTGGCCCCAAGCAGGGGGACTGCGCCCTGCACCATTTAGGGGTTATTTATCACCCAACAGGCCTGGCAGTGCGTTTGGGTAAACATCGTGTCCGCCGGGGCTGACTTCCTGGCATTAAGCTGAGATACGGTCCTTAGCTTTTAAAATGAAATTAATTATACAGCTCCCATCCTAGTAGGGTAAATATTTCTGCTAAATATAATTTCTGCTATTTCTACCACCTGAGAGGGACTGAGTGACTCAGCTTGAAGCTTTTTCTGATAAAGACTATCAGAAGTTCCCTACATGGGACTTTTAGATTGACTGAATTTTAGTGCAACCCACTGTTTATACCTTAGGCTGGGTTTAATTCCTGGCACTCATTTTGCATAGGTACAGCTTTATTCAGATGTATACAAAAAAATGCAGACTGGATTTGCTTTTGATGATTTGTGTGGACAGAGAGAAATTTTTTTACCCAAACAGCACTTGTGTGCTCAAATTAAGAATTTGTCACTGTCTTCATGCAAGTTCTTGAACATAAAACATTTTTCAAATTAAAAGAGAAAGGCAACTATGAACCTCTTCACAAATTTTGGCTCCTCTTTGCTGTAGAAAGTGTTCAGAACTTAACTCTTGATGTTCCAAATCTTTGTAATTTATGTCCAGAATGTCATTACATAGTTTTGATGGAAACAGACCAAATAAAAAAGAAAACAAAAACCATAGCAGATAGATAGATTGATGCACATTTGTGCAAATGCACACAAATGCAAGTCTCTCAAACAGAATACAGGTGATCCATGTGTCTGATGATGGCTCTTGACCACCTTCATCAACATAAGAGTCCAAGGTTATTGTCTCTCAGCAAGTGCAAAAATTAGCCACCTTTTATTTCTCAGTGCTTATCTTCCGTCTTAGAAAAATTTACCTAAGAGTTGAGCTGCACAGAATTCAGCATCTTTTCTCTTGTGGCTCAAAAAAAAAAATGCTCAGGGTGATAACAGAAAGATAATCTTAAGAACCCAGAAAATTATGACTAAAATTAACAGAACTAGCAGAATCGGTACTTTTCTGTCATTAAGATTGCTGTGTAGACTAGTGCTGCTTATGCTTTTCTAAACTACAGAAGCAGAGTGTATATTACCAAAAAAAAAAAAAAAAGAAAGAAAAAAAGAAAGAGAAGAAAAGATCAGGAAGTGGAAAAAATTTGTTCTTCAGTCTCTCTCTCCACCTCTCCACTACCAAGCAGGTGTTGGAGGCACTGTCCAAAAAGCCCACCTCAGCTATACATTACTGTATACAAATGTGCTTATTTCAACATATAATTCATATGACTGTCTGCATATTCTTATTTTACTCTGGTTTTCCCCACAGGACTTCTCTCTTCCTATACTTTTTTTATTCTCCTATATTTTCCAAGAGAATATGTATAAATATTCTCCTTTACTATGAGATACTCTCACAAAAGTCGGTTGGATTTCTCTGCATCATGTAGCTTAGATTCATACAGGAAATCACATGGTTCTGAAATTCTAAAGGGCTTCTGAAGGTTGGTAATTTATTGACAGAATCTAAATATGCATAGCTGTCTTTTCCTTTTGCATTGCTACTCAAACAGAAAGGAAAAGGAACTGCATGCCTCCAGACTTTCTTCTTTGCTCCATATCACTATACATTTTGGTGAATATATTTGTACCACCAAATATAAATCATTCACATCAGCTAGAACAGCAGTAAATAAGTAAACAATTGCTTTCTCTATTGTTCTTGAAACATTGCATATGTTATCTGTCACGTAACTGCTGCTACAATGATGAGATTGCAAAGGGGAGAATTAACTACTTCTCATTGTCTTAAAATAATTCTACTTCCCAGCTCTTTTTAGATTTTCCAGATGCAGCTCACTTTTTTTTTTGTGTGTGTGTGTGTGTGTGTGTTTTCTGTAGTGCTGTAATTTGACATTAATTCACAATCAAATGTCAAATATACTTTATATACCTGCTATATAATTATACAGTTTTCCTAGGTATTGGAAGAGAATGTTTGGTAGAGGGAGTAGAAATTTGCTTAAAATAACAGACCCCTAAACTTTTCTAGTCCTTAACAGTAATGGACCTGTAAGGAATATTATTCCCCAGCTATATCTTTTTTCTCCACAAGCTCTTTTTTTTTTATTGGATACCAAGAGGAAGATAGTTCTCTTACAGTCCTGCGCATGGAGTACTTAGAGGGCTCCTGAATTACAGTAAGCAAAGCAGAACTATCACTGAAGTATCAATGGGTCTGGCAGTGCTTCCCAAAGCAGTGGTCCTTTATACATCAAATTTTTCCTCTTCCGGCACAAGCCAAGAAATTGTGTCATGAAGTCTTTTATGGGATGTTTATTCAAGAATTCTTCTACTGGGGACACCAAACTACTTGTTCTTTGTGAAGCTCCTCAACAAGCCACCAGCTTGAAAGAACAGAACTACCCAGGATGACAGTTGTACAATTCCACCTTCCAGGTATGGCTCCCATGAAATAGCACCTTGATGTTAACTGAGGTCAGTGTTTCCCATTCAACAGAAGAAAAATATTGGACCTGCTCACCTACTGTGACCGAAACCAACCTATTTACCCTTTACAGTTCATTCTTGCTCCAGAATTTCACCGCATGTTGTGTCACAATATTATTTTATGGTAGTATAAAGCACAGAAGTGGACATCCTTTAAAAAGATGAAGGTACCAAATGACCCTTTGGTACCCTCATTTAATGTACATATCTGTATTCAGAGGTGTACATCTTTTCAGATGAAAATTATTATATGGAAAATTTTAATCAGTTAACTCTAAGGGGCAAGGGGCTTTCTCTACAAAAATTGGTATTAAGAATTTCTAGTCAAAGCACTCTGAAATTCGGAGGTAGAAGTGAAACTAATAATTTATCTTTAGAGATTTAATGAACTGCATAATAAACAAGTATTAAATAATTAAGCCTGGGTGATAGACAGCCATATAAACCAATTTTTTAACTCCCCAGCTTTCCAAAGTTCTCTGCCTCAGAACTAAAAAGCAGCTTCAGGAAGATATCAGTATTTTTCCCTCCACACTAACCTCACAGTTTATGTTTCATAATAAAATTAACTGATGTAGAGGAATCAAAATATAAGGTATGCAGAGATGGACAGGGGAAAGGAAAGTGTTCCTTTTAGACAAATTATTAGCAATTAAGAAATACACAGACATACCACAACAAACTGAGAGGCTGGAGGAAAGAAATCTCATTGTCATGTATAATTTAGCTTTGTCATGAATTCTTAATGGACCTGTAAATTGGAAAATCAACATCTGCTCAGTGATAGCAGGTGAAGGACATACAGTCTGGCACCAAATTTCCATCAGCTTCAGCATGAAAAAAATCTTGCCTAATCATTTGCTATTATAAACTCATCCTGTAGATTTTTTTTAAATTATTTTTTCCTAAACATTGTAGATGTCCTTTTCAAATTACTTCCCTCTTCATTTTTCTATTTCTCTTTCATGTCGTCAATTGTATGAACTATGTTGCAGCGTGGAAGAGAAATAAGTAAGAGCATAAAATGTTATCTTCCTGCCTTCCTTCCATGATCTCCAAAACAGTCCTGAGCAATGATTGTACATAGGTATTTGTGCAGAAATCAGTTGCTGCCATGAGCCACACATTCTTAACAGACCCAACATCACTCTTGTAATGTTTTCTCCTGACATATAAAGAAGCCACTTTGAAAAGGAATAGACAGTTCTGATATTGCTCTAGACACAAGGCAGCAAAGCTCACACACTGTAGAATGGAAGCTAATGTACTGTGAGCATTAAAGGGCAAATTACCATCCACTCAGCAGATCTGTGCAGAATTTCTCCCAGTAGTGCTCATGGAGTGACACATTAGCTAACAATCACAATTTAGCCCCATTTGATCATTAAAAGAAGCAAGTAAGAATGTTTTCTTGTCCACAGCTCTAATTACTACAATTTTTGTCAGAAAACTTTGGAATTCGGCCACAAATCTCCAGAATATTGCCTTTGCATGGAAATTAAAGCTCCAGAGCAAGTGTCCAATAGAAAAGAGCATTCAGTCTCATAGGATTTCCCCCGGACTCCCACATGCCCTTATATAAAATGTGCCTGTTGTAATGTCACATAGTTGACTTGCTCTGAGACAGATAATAAATTTAAACCTGATCCATTCTTGCATTTCCTGAGCTACTCTCCCCCTTCTTTAGATTTAAAAATTAAACGGCCACGGGAAGGAGCATGTGGGTTATAGTCTCACAAGCAATTACAGTGTGGGTGGTGAATTACTGCAGCAATAATATTCTGGTCAGTTGTTTTCTGTTCCAGTATATGAACTTCTGCGGAGCATCTGGCCTATGTCTCTGAAAAGTTCTCCTATTTAATTTTTGGACAGGGCTCATCACCTGGTTATGCAGTGAAACTCAAATCATAAATCTCCCTATTCAACAACAAAGATCTGGTTGAGTGACTTTTAGATAGCAACATCTGCTTACACAGCAAATGAGATCTATGTTCCAATAAAGAGTCTTGTTCTGGGTATCGCAGGATATCTAATGTGATAAAACGCATAACTGGAATAAATAATATACTTCAAAGCCAGCTTATGTAGATGTCAGAGTGGTCATTATGTGATGATGATTTATATCACATGATCTACCAGACATGTACTTTCTGTTTTAATTCTGGATGGTATTTTTACATTAATATATATGTCTTTTTTGGGAGGCGGGGAGGATGTAAATAAATTTACACAACAGCAGTCAGATTCAGAGTTGAATAAGTAAACTCTTCAAAATCATTTTCCATGGATTTTTTAAAATATTCTTATTGGTAAGGGTAGTCTAAAACGTAATGTTGGTAATGCCAAATACAAAGAAAACAACACTATTATTGAGTTCCAATAAACAAATATCACATTATAAATTGCCGCATTTGTATAAACAAAGTAATAATTAGAATGAAGCATGACATTATCTGCTAATCTGTACTCAAAGAAATGTGGTTGACAGCCTCTCTTTTATACAAGCAGATCATAAATAAATAAGAGGTATTGAGTTTGCTCTACCTATAGTACTAAACTAAGTATAGATCCAATGATTCAAATGAAGTAAATAAAATAATCCTATTGTTCTTCAAGAATATAGTTCGCTTTTAAATATAAAGTGACTTATCACAAGTGTTATCAAGAACTGGAAACTTTAAGACAGCTGATAAACCTGTCATTTGATAAAATGTAAACAAAAATAGGTACAAGACTATGCGATTGCAGCAGATAAATGTATACAATGTTAGTTCACAGTTTGGTATGTTCACATCTTTCAAGAAAGTGATAACAAAATTACATACTTCTCACTAGGGAATTTTGTATCAGCAGATTGTCAATATTGAAAGTCAGTTTTATTTCGCAGCATTTGTTGTTTAGCGATGCCTGTGGTTTCAAGTCCATGTTATTCTTTTATCCTCATACGCATGGAACAACAACTAGAGAGGAGCAGTTTGCCAAAAGTATCCTGAAGCAAAATCATCTATTCCAAAACACTGATGACTTACATAGCAAAGACCACCTGTTCAAGCAGTGGGAAATAATTCAGTACAGGTGTTAATGGGAAGTCAAATTTGCACAACTGCAACTTCATGCCCCAGAAATTTAAAAATTCACCATCCAGATTTAACACAGGCAATCTACTTCATTAAAACCTTTATAAATAATACATGACGAAAATAATTCTACAAAAAATCGGATTTTACCAGATTTCTGACAGTACAGAGTTTATTTAAAATGATTAGAGAATTTAAGCTTTCTAAGTTTCATAGTTCTAAGGTTCTAAAGTTTCTCGGCATAGGAGAATCATAGAATCATAGAATTACAGAATGCTTAGGGTTGGAAAGGACCTCTAGAGATCATCCAGTCCAACCCCCATGCACACATAGGGACACCCAGAGCATGGGGCACAGGGTGGCATCCAAGCGGGTTTTGAAGATCTCTAGAGAAGGAGACTCCACAACCTCTCTGGGCAGCCTGTTCCAGGGCTCTGTCACTCTCACTGTTAAGAAAATTTCCCTTAAGTTCCTGTGGAACTTTTGATGCTTTAGTTTCTATTTCATCTAGTTCTATCAGTGGCCACCTCTGAAAAGAGGCCAGCAACATTATCCTCACTGCCTCCCTTGAGGTACTTAGAGACACTGATCGGGTCCCCTCTCAGCCTTCTCTTCACCAGGCTGAACAGGCCCAGCTCTTTCAGTCTTAGGCTCAGCTCTTTCTGTCTCAGCAGAGCATGGTTACCTAAGAGAGCTGGGCATGTCATTGAATCAAAGCTTCCATACCAAACCAAAAGCTTCCATTTATACCAAACATTTTTTGGTATAAATTCAAAGTACTTGGGATTATTGTCTGGAGGGTATAAACTTGCATCTATCTGAAATCTAATATATATGCATTTTAAGACACACAGATATGACCTGCTACAGCAGAGATTTACATCAAATTCATAGAAACTGAAATATCCTTTGGAGTCTATCAGCGTAACTTAAAAATTAAATAACATAGAAGCTGAAGTTAGTTATTCGATCTTGGTCTGAATTCTCACATTCATAGAATCATAGGATAATTTATGTTGGAAGACACCTCTGCATTTAGTCTTGTTCACAGCAGAGACAAAATCCTGGTCTACCTTTTCCGAGGGAGCATTCTTCCCTGCTTTGCTCTGCTTTGCTCTGCTCTGCTTACTGTGTCCTGTGCTGGGTTTTCCAGAAGAAAGATGCTGACACAAGACATTGTCCTCACTCCTCACTGGCTGCCTGTTACATTTTCTCTGTTGAACTTCATCCAGTTTCTGTCTGTCCATTTCTTCACCCTGCTGAGATCCTTCTGCACTGTAGTCATGATCTCCACTATTCTCCTCAGCTTGGTGTCATCATTCAGGAAACTTCCAGTTTAAGAAACAGCTCTCTAGAATAAAATCTACACATGCATAAATAAATTATGGATATACAAAGGATATAAAAAGTCCAAGTTGCTCGGCTCAATAGTAAAATGGCAGATTTTACTGTCAATACTGAGTTACCTACAGTTATAAAATTACAGCTCAATTAAGAGAAATTGCAGACTGGGAAAAAAAAGGCAGGAGAATATAAATGAATATAGGAAAAAAAATCTAAAGATAGAATAATTTATATTGGTTTCTGATTTGAATATTTCCAGTTGTGAATGTGCTTTTATTTTATTATGCCTATTATTTTATCAGACCTTCAGATCATGGAAAAGACCCAGGTTAGTTTGGTATTTAGAGAATTTTCAAAATAACCATGGATGTTTCATTTGATTTTAATATCCTTTACCAAAGCTAGAGACCTTTTGTCTTCCCTGGAGTGAACAATTTCATGCTCAGTGTCAAAAAAGCCATTATATGCACATGTTATCAGTGCTGTTTAAAATAATACCCATATAATTCTTATGGGGTGCATTCCAATCCACCTAACCCTGTGTTATAATTTATACTTCAAGTTGCTTTCTGAAAATAAGAGCCAATGCCTTTAATATAGTCAATTGAATGCTGCAAGTGTCCTTACAACTTAGTCTGATAAGCTGCAGATCCATTTAAAAAGGTATGATAACCATTTTCCATCATTTATTTATCCTTTAGCCATAAAACATGTCATACTTGTTGTACCTTTTATCACTAGTTATTAGTATATTCATCCATTGCCTTTTAATGTATTCCCATTAAACTGCATGGCAAACAACAGACAGGCAAAATGATATGGTGAGTACACTAGGGATGTAGCAGTAATGGATGAGTGGACAGTAATGATTCACTTATTGCAATCAGTGCTACTCCCAGTCACTTTCAGGATGTAGCATAGGTTCCAGAGCAGATATCAGATGATAAGAGAAAAAGGGAAAAGGAAATAAATCTACATAAATGAGAAGGAATTACACAGCAAATAGCATGGCTTCGATCCTTCTGTTTGTACCTGTAGACAGATTTACTCCCAAGGTCTCAAGACATAACGGAAAGCTAGGGAAAGCAAATAGACTTAGATTATGTTCTATCCTTCCAGAAAACAGCTGCAACTCACTGGCTCTAGACAGAATATCTACATGCAGAATTTTAAAATAATTGCCATATGGAGAAGGAGATATTCTGATATAAGCCTAGATCAGTTAAAAAAGTGATTAACCCTACTGAATATGGGAAAATGAGTTTTGTACTTCCATCTGTGCCTTCCTGTAGGTGCTCTTACAGAAGGTAAGGATCTTCCAAGCAGATTTAAAGTACAAAGAGGTCCACAGGACTTGTTAAGGTTTTGTTAGGCTTCTGGGTAGGCTTGAACTTTGAATTCTCTTAACTCTGCTGATAATCTGCTGAGGGAGCTTAACTCTGCTCCCTCAGCAAATTTGCAGATGATACGAAGCTGGGAGGAGCAGCTGACACCCCAGAGGGCTGTGCTGCCATCCAGAG
>JAWLRI010001036.1:619937-644114 GCA_034781795.1 Crypturellus tataupa
GGCCCCATCCTCCTCACTGCCTCCCTTGAGGTACTTATACACACTAATTAGATCCCCTCTCAGCCTTCTCTTCTCCATGGGAATCAGACCCATATAAAAGAGTAGACAGCACAATGACTCTATAGGCACTAACATTTGTACTTCTCTTCAGGTGTTTATTGCACCGGACTCTTTTATGAAGTTTTCCGAAAGCTCTGTATACCTTTCCTAACCTGTTGCCTATCTCATTATCAATCTTAGGAGGAAAGGGTACTTCCTAGATAATTGAGCTTTTGGACTGACTTAAGCTTTGATTTGCCTCTAGTGATGTGAGGATGATGAAAAACTTCCTGAGGTGCAGGTTGGTAGAGAACTTCTGTCTCCTTCAAACTGACTTCCAGCCCAAAAAGCTCAGCAGTCTCTGCAAAGCAGGATGTTAAGCGCTGCAGTGCTGCTTCTGTATGAGCAATGAGGGTGGCATCATCAGCAAAAAGCAGCTCGTAGACAAGGTGATTTAGGGTCTTAGTGTGGGCTTTCAGACGCCTTAGGTTGAACAGGCTTCCACTGGTATGATATCAGGTGTAAATGCCCTTTTCTTCATCGAGATCTCCTTTGGTCCTTTGGAGCATCATGCTGAAGAAGACTGTGAATAGAGTTGGTTCAAGAATGCAACCTTGTTTCACACCATTGGTTATTGGGAAGGGCTCAGAAAGTGCATTGCCATATCTGACTTGACCGCATTGATCCTCATGTAACAGGATAATCATTTTGAGGAACTTGGGGGGACATCCTAATCATTCCAAGATCAGGAGGCATACACATCTAACTATAATATATATATATAAGCATATATATATATAATTGTATACATATATACATATTGTATAATATACATATTATAATACATATATTTGTAGATGCCTCCTGGCTGAACTGGGCTAAACTTAAGCTAAACTTAAGCTAAATTTAAATCATCCTACAGGTCTAGTTTTCAGAAAATGCTTTTCAAATTACTTCATGAATATAAGTACTCAGTCTACTCTGAAGTTTGTGGCACATTGGACACAGCTACACGAAGTTCTTCTGTAGTCTGATTCCATGACTGGGTTGATTAAATGTCTTAAAAAGAATTACGAACTTACAGTGGTAAGGATGTTCATTTACTTCCACCTTATATTAGAAGAAAATAGAAGAGATATGCAGAAAGGACTAAAGACTGGATAGACTTAGGGGAAAGATTAATGTATAATCCAGCTGAAACAAAACCTTTTTCATTATTAAATTAATAAATAAAATATCAACATCAAATCCAGGAAGAGCAATTATATGAATGCTCCCTCAGGTTATTCCACTGAGGATAGACTAGGGATTCAGTCCCTTTAGGTTTAAAAAAAAAAATCAAGCTCCTCTCTAGAGGTTGCCTACATACAACCCTAATGATTCTTATTATTCTGAAAAATCAGAGCTTCTGCCAATGATGGAGATATGGGAGTGCCTAGAGAAACTACTAGTGATGGAATTAGGTCACCTACTTCCACAGCGTTCAGTCACTGATCTCCCTTCATGTGTGGGAACAGCAGTTCCAGAATTTCCTGCCCTGGCTTAATGTTCTTTCTCTTCTCCTTCTCACAAGAATCTGTCCTTTGTCTATCTGCTTGTCGAAACAGAGCAAAATATTAAGTTTTGCTTGCCCTTCTGAGGGTGGAATGGACTTTAGTTTACAAATAACTTAGATTCTTCCACCATCATGTCCAGGGTAATTTTAATTAAGTTGTTGATTTCAGGTGAGTGTTGATCAAAATGACAAGATTAAATAGGTCATTGGTAATCAGGGTCAAAACACTTTGGAAAAAGTCTTAGAATTTCTGCAATTATGTAAAATCATGCAGAACCAATATTAATGAAAAATAAATTGTTCCCCCACTTTGAAGGCACAGATATAAGTGGGAACAAAATGGAGAAACAGAACCATACATATTAATGAGACAACACTGTCTAATCAAAACCCATTGTCTTCTGCCAGTTCAATCAACAAATTATTATAGAGTATAATGTTACACTTAGGAACTCTAAATGTTTATAAACAACTTCAATTATTATACAGCATAACATGTCTTCAAAAGCAATCAGGTTTAATATTTTATCAGAAGAACAGACAGAAAAAATTGTATAAGATCAAACAAATACATTGAGAAAGACATTTAGCTACATTGTATAAAAACTGCTGTTTTAAATTAATGTATGCTCTTTTTCTGAGTGGCATAAATGGCATAAATAAATAAACACTAAGTTGGCAATATAGAAAGATTGCTCAGAATGTGATGGTCTAAAAAAGCAGGATTCATAACAATCTCACAACCATTTCTGTAAACTACTCTAAAAATCCCTAAAACTTAATAATGTTTCTTTGAAATAACTGGATCCTGTAAATGCCTATAGGACATTTTTAATCCTGAGGTAAATGTTGATCACCTGTACAGTTGTAGTCAACTCCTTTGCGTGGCAAGCGCCTGCATCCTTATGCATAGTGTATTCAACAAATTGTGAATTCTTCTACATGCACATGTTTATGCATAAATATTGTTCAACTTGAAGCACAATAATTTCAGGTCTTTGAAGATTTCTTTTCAGCACACTTCACACCATATTAAAAGAAGCTTTTGTTTCTGCTAATCTGATATTAATTAGGCAATACAGGTTTGGTGCTTTGTAAAGTTATTTAATTTGGGAAACATCACATATTATTATTATTATATTTTAACGAGTGAATTTCTATATGCAGTATCCTTAGTTGCAAGCAGGAGGAAAGACAAGAACATGTTAATGAGTATTGTTAGAAATGCAACAGTCAGAAAGTCACTTTTCATTTATTTCCTGCAACAAAAGTTACAAGTTTTACAATGAGCTTTAAAAATAAATTCTTTAAAAAAAATAATAAAAAAAAAAAAAAAAAAAAAAAAAAAAACAACCCTAACATTCCAGTTGGCATATTGTAATTAAATTATTAGCATTTGTATAAAAAATAAATATGTACCAGCCTGTGGTAAGACAAGCTGTTCAAAATCAGTCAATATGCTCTGCCGCACAGTGATGAGGATCCCATTGAAAGAGTAGTTGGGTTAATATTGACAGCTTTATAAAATTTGTCTCCAGTGTGTTTAAAAGCTACAAATATATCTTTATTAGATGCATCCCAGCCTTCAGGTAGAAGATTTAAAGAGCCATAACACAGAAGGGATTCTTCATCTCAAGTTCCTATGAACCTTTAACTAATTGGAGTAAGTATGGAGGATTGTATATGACTGTAGTCATTCCCAGCAGTCTAACTGATGTCTTTGTACTTCCCTTGGCAGCGACCCTAAAAGGAGCTTATGGCTGAGTGATGGGATTGTGAAATCACCTTTGCTTTCTTCTTCTTTACTGTTCTTTCCTTCTCTTTTTTTTTTTTTTTTAAATTTTTCCCCTTACCCCCAGGAAACCGATCATCTAGTGACAAGCAGAATTACTCAGGAATGTTAAGGGCCCATCATGTTATTTAAACATGGAAGAGCAGCAGAGCGATCTAAGGCTGGAGTGACAGCTGGGACTGCTGGGATTTGTTGCCAGCTTTGGGAATGTCTTGCTCTGCAGGCTTGCCAACTTTTCTGGTCTGTCTGTAAAACAGAACTAACATTTTTTGATGCTACAGAGCTCAGCATTTTGAAGTATTTTGAAGACTCTAAGTGCTTTAATAGTGTTAAGTATTCCTTTATATCTACACAGACCAAAGAAAAGGGCTTGGATTCTGCCCCTTACCCCTTCTCCCTGCGAGACACTATAATGGAAATTAAACCTGATTATGGCTCAGATATGTATCTGAAACCAGTGCTGGATGGAAAAAAATCACGTTTTTAAGGGGTAACTATGTCTAAGTGGAAGCTTATTGTTTCTTTGGAACTTGTCTTAAGGCATATGAGTGAATTTGTGTATCATTTTCTGTCTGTTTCTCAGTCTTTTTCCTCCCAATTCCATAATTAAACTTTCTTAGCATTATTATTTATATTTTTAATTTCACTTCCATACCAGTGATCCACAATTGATCCTTTACCTCCACAAAATTTAAGAAGAGGATGATCATTGAAATAGTGGAGAAAGCATTGAAAGTATTAGCGGATGGCCTTCTAAGACTTAAATGAAAGCAAAAACATCAAAGATGCTGCACTGTCAGATGAGCACTAGAGATGACCAAGTCTACAGAAGTATTATTCAAGGTAATGTTCAAGGTACCTCCACGTAAAAGTCCCATCACCTATGTTAAATTAAAATGGAATCAAAGTGGTGCAGAAAAATCTATTAAGAAACAATCTAGGAAACATAAAGACTCTTTATACAACAATTGATTTTCCAGTGCAATGGAATACAACATAGAGATCAGAGATCCTAAACTGATACAAGGTCAAGCTGATACAACTGCATTACACACATGCAGTGGAAATACAAGATTAGTGCATGAAGGAAAAAAAAAATGTTAAAAAGTAGAAAAAAAGATAGAGGGGCATTTTAATCAAATTATTTCCAAATCATGGAATATCCTTTCCTAAAAGATTTTGCCATTATGCATCTTGCTCTGGATTTAATTCATTTTCAGCTTGCTCAGGCATTTTTACTCTCTATTACATGGAGGGGAGTGTTCCTAAAGAAGGTCATTTTGTGTAACCAGTAAAATAAAAATGTAGAGAGGAGTCATAGTTTGCCATGGACATATAGTTTTTTTCTTTAATGGAAACAATAAACCAAAGCCCTGAAAATCAGTATTTGGGAATGCACACCTAAGCACAGGCTGCTATCGTTGTAAACAGGCCTGAAAGGCACACATACAGCTTATCTTGGAATAACTCTGCAACAGAGGAAGTATAAAGTCACAAAATGGATAATCAAATAAACTCACATTATGAGATTTAGTGTTCTAAATGCTATTATTGGTAATGGATATGTGTAGGAGACTTGTTGGGACAAAGGATAAAAATGTAAGAACAGATGCAAACCTAGCTACAACATATGAAATACCATACTAGATTGTTGTAAATGGAACCTTCAGGAAAAGAGTAAGAATAAAGGAAATGCACAAAGTTCTTCAGGTTGTGCATAATCTGTGACTAACGATGAACAGAACATGACTGTTCATTGTTTCTCAGCACTGGGGATTACCAGGTGGAATTATGCAGCATCATATTTCAAACACATAAAATAAAGCATCTTTTTCTTTTTTTCTTCTATAGGGCATGTAAATAAACTGAGAAACATCTTGACATGAGATTAGGTGAGTGGTAGAGGTCGATACAAAATATGAAAAAAAAAATGGAAGAACAGACCATTGAGGTTTATTAATACACTACATGGCTGAGAAAATCTCCAAATCATTAGTAGCATTCTGGAAATGCATGCTCAGTCTACAGACAGAATATGAAGAGATAGGTCCAAATTTACGAGACAGGATGTTTGAACCAAAACACCAGCCTTCAGGGAGTGCCTTCTGGGCAAAGAGTTTGCACCCACAGGGGACAAACAGTAATCCCAGCAGGAGCTGAGACTATCTTCCATGCAGTTCAGTTCCTGTGTTTCAGTCCCTTATGAACTCCTTTACTGTTTTAACAGACTTTACCACTAATATCTGCAATGCTTCATCTCCAGGCAGCCAATCTGAAATAATTCACTGACAGAGAAATGTCTTCAGTCCATCATTTTATTTTCCAAACTTTGTCTTAGCTTCTGGATCCTTCTGGTAAGAAACTTAATTTATATGACTTACTTATTCTCAGCACCAGTCCATGAGAAACAGTCAAAGTACTTAAGAATAAAAGATTGATTTTAACAAGGGCAAACTGCCTATTAGGAATGAAGATCTAGGTGAAAATAAAGAAGAACATTCAAACTTTTAAAAAATGTGGATTTAGATTTAAGATAAAATTTGAGCTGAATATGATATTTTTTTTGGTGAAAAAAGTCAGAGAAAGTAGGTGTTTTATTACTGAAATGTCAGCAGTCTTCTAATTCTAGAGATAAAACTGGTACTGCCATAATATATCAGTTTTCAATTAAAAACAATTGAATTCGTTTTGCTGTTTTGCCAAATTGTAAATTAAGTAGATCTGTAAATTCTCCAAAGGAGGTAAATAAGGACTGGTTATATCACAGTATATCACAGATAATTAATAACAGATAAATAATGAAAACTCATCTTTTTATTTTTTTTTTAACTTGAAAATGCTATCATTATTACTTCATAGAGATTTATTACTTCAGTGAGATTTATGTTTTAAGAGACTATCTGTATTTTCACCATTTCTCTCTGTACTGTCTTCTTCACAGCTATCATACGATTTTCTGTAGCACTTCAAATTTTATGACACTAATTACATCTAAAATGCTTGTGTAAAGTACATACATATATTGTAAGTTTGTGCACACCTAAATGAATTTGTACAGAAATTGCAATGTTGCCTCATTTGCAAATTATACCATTAGTTGTATTAGAACTAAAAAATTTGCACATACAGTACATTCTCTGAGCTTACTTAATGAGTACACATAGTATTAGAACTGATTCACAGTTCCTGCTGCTCAGTGACATAGGACTTATAGTAGAGATTAGGCCATCAATATGCCTCAGCATTTTATCAAAAGGTAAAATCTCACTTGTAGTCAGAAATACGTGCTCAGTTGTGTTTCAGAGTGGCTTGCAACTTGGATTTGTAACTTTATTCATGTGTCTTTAAAAGGAATGATTTGTAGTCAATCACTAAATTTATATAAAAAAAATTAGAAAAAAAATCAAATTTTTAATTCAAAATATTCTCTTATGCTCCACAGAAAGAATATGTTAGCTCACAGTACAGCAAATTCATTATAACCTACACTTCAGAAAAGTATAAAAACCTAAAAAAAAAATCTAGACATTCAAAGCAGAGAGTCTCTCTCTTCTTAACTCATGAATCGATCAACACTTCAAAACTATATACTTTTTTGCTTCTCTGGGGCCAAGAAACAGAATCTGGCAATAGTCTAACTCTTTTCCAATTACTTTAAGAATATCCAACTTTTTGGATCCCTCATGGTTTTGAGTTTGCTCATGTTCATACCAGGTCCCTAAACCCCTTAGCTTGCAGTTTCAAGGCACACTTCCAAGGTGTAGAGCTTTTGTTTAACAACTCCCTTTTAAGTTTGAAAAGCATCTTCTGGTTACCCCAAAAGAACCAACCTTCCTCACCAAACTCATAAGTAGCTCAAGTGTGATCCATTCTCAGAACTCCACTGATGATTGCAGCTTTCTGTTCTCCTGGTAAGTTTTCTCACAGACATTCTAAATATATTATAGTCTTACTTAACAAAAAAAAAAAAAAGAAAGACAAAAGATACAGCACATTGCTTGAAGAAGAGACTGATATTTGAAAATTTGATGTGCTTCACTCTTGGTTTTCTTCTCCTTTGGAGGTTTTTCATGAAGGTAGAACTTTGTTCAAGAAGGCAGATTCCATCAGACGCCTAAGGACTTCTGAAGCCTAAGGTACTAAAAATGGAGAAAAAAAGTAGGTGAATTAGAGCCCATTCTTCTGTATTCTTAGAGTTTCTCCACTAAGCAACCTTAAAGTCAAGTCCATATGATGATCACTGACTTTTGCCACATCACTTATTTTTCTTTTGCTAAGGCCACTTCTTTTCTTAGCATATTCCTTTTCTTACTTGAAACTTCCTAATTGACAAAGATTGATTGCATTTGAAGAGAGAAATGTCTCTGTTAAATTAAAACTGTTCAGTCTGTGCTACCATCACTTTGTAAGTACAGTCTAACATGAGCGACAAAACTGAAGATAGAAAGCCATACACCCAGAATGGAATTGGCTGCTTGCAAGAGCTATATAGAGTGTGTTACAAGCATGTGCCAAATTCCTATGCTGTACAGACAAATTTTCCCAAATTGTCAGAGATGAAAACACCAAAGTACTAGCACAACACTAGAGGATCATCTGCCTATGTTCAACGACAATATTTTGGGATACCCTGCTCCAAGTACCAGCTCCTCATGTGAGAAGGGATATTCCATCTGCCTGGAGTACAGTGTAAAAGAGAGGGAACAAGACAGCCTGCAGCAGCTGTGCTTTTCCTTATACTACTTTTCTGTTGGTGGGCAAGTATCCTATTTCTACAGAAGAGGAAGGAAAGGGCACTGGAGACAGGAAAAGGAGAAAAAAAAAAAAGAGAGAGAGAGAGTGAGAGAGAAAACTATTGCCCTCTCTGAAACAATAAGCTCTGTGGGGATGAAAGAGGAGAAATCAGCTGGTCCTCCATGAAAAATAAAACAAAGGCAGATCCTATACCAAATATTCTTGTATCTCCAGTGGGAGATAATTGAATTAAAAATTGTTGCCCTGAGGTGAAAATAGTTTCTCTGTCTGTACATGCTGCCCTAAACCAAAGGCTTCTGGCTATATGACACAATTTCAGGAATTGCTTTCCCCTCTTAGGCAATATTTTGCAGCTGCAACCCCCAGCACCAGAGTTTACCTCAGAGATACCATTAGTGACTTTTGGGAGGGTGGTTTGCAGTAGTAAAAATATGAAAACATGGATGGGAATTGGATGGCATTTATGGAAATGTAGAGAGCATGTTGTAGGAATGAGAGTGTATTTCAAATCTTGAAGACAAAAAGAAGGAGAGTGAGACTGGAATCTGCAGAATAAAGTGGGCTTTTCAGCAGAAGTAGATACGGAGGCAGGTCCTTAACCAGAAAGACTTGAACAGGAAACAAGTTACCTTAATATGCAGGAAACATAAGAAGAGTGAAGAGTCAGAAGCAATTTTGCCGGAAGCATTACATCCAGGAATCAGTGAGGGGGACAACCACAGGTTGTGTAGGATTATTGCTTCAAGAGATGTTGTTTGCTAGCACCCCATGTTTATTTCCAGAAAGATGCTGACTTGCACCTTCCAGGTCTGTCCTTAACACTGGTATTAGCTGATCTTTGCTGTTTGGGCAGAAACACCCCAACTTGTGAGAGCTCTGATTTTCTTTTTTCCTGCTCTAGGTGCATGGAGGGTTTGCAACAGGGTTTATGCAAAATGCAGTTTTATTTGCATACATTGCTCTACACAGCAGAGATACTCTATACAGCAGAGATCCTATCTGCTAAGGAACACTTAGCAGATTCACCTCTGTTCATGTTATCAGGCTTTCTAAAGCTCAAGTGAAAACACGCCTACTGATACATTTAAGGAAGAATGAGAGAACAGTAGAGGTGAAGCAAGTAATCAAGTAAGGAGGAAAAAAAACAGAAGAAAAAATAAAATTCTTTGTGCTCAGACACCTTTACAAAACAAATTTGAGGTTAAACAAGTATTTTCATGCTCAGCTATTCTTAATATTCCATTAAGAATTCCATTAAATTAATTAATATCCTGAATCTGTATTACTGAAGTTACCAGTAAGTTACACTAAATATTTTCCCATTTTTTAATTTTTTTTTAGTTGAATAATTAATCTAAAGGAAAATAATGAATTTGTCATAATTTCATTTTAAAAGTTTTCACATAATTCTTTTCCTTATATAAAGTTAAGATCGTTATGCTGTTAGAGATAATTAGTACATATCAGGGAAAAGAGGTCCCTCAGTTGCTCCTGGTAAAATTCTAGACCATGCTAACACTTAATGTTCAATAAGTGTCATACAATAAGTGTTATAATATTCAATATATAATCCTCAGAACACATTCTTTACCACAGAATGACTGATGATGGCCTAATTTGCTAATTTCTGCTGCTTGTAAACTGCCCTTTGTTCTTCAAAGAGAGGTACATGATGTTACACTGACTTTCCTGTTTCTCACTGTTAGGAACAGTGGATGCTTCTACTCAGGAGATACAGAGGGTCAGGAATACAGCAGGAGAAGTATCAGCAGAAAGTAGAATGCATTATTTCTTGGCAGAAGAAAACCTTTTGTTAAAGGTTTTAAGGAAAGTGCTTAAAAGTGCTAGGCAAACAGTCTCCACTGGCTTCCACCTGCATTGAAATATAGGCACTCACATGCTTCAGTCCAATATACTCCTTAACCAGTATCTCATTTCTAATGGGGCAAC
The DNA here is from genome assembly GCA_034781795.1 of Crypturellus tataupa. Lineage (NCBI taxonomy): Eukaryota > Metazoa > Chordata > Aves > Tinamiformes > Tinamidae > Crypturellus > Crypturellus tataupa. The sequence goes on from JAWLRI010001036.1 coordinate 630,029, forward strand.
ACTGAGGTTCCAAATCCTAAACATGAACAAGAAAATGAAAAAATGTGCTTCTACTTCTCACATAAGTGTGATTACGTCTACTGAATGCACAGGTAGTGGCGTCTTCACCAAAATAAATAAACTGTAAAAGTAAGTATGTGATGTAGGAATAGATTTTGATTTTCTGGAGATATGTCCAGAAATTTTTGTTTCATACTGTCCTCAAACACTCCATGGGACAGCCAGTCACGAGACTAAGTAAAGATGGTGATCCCCACGTGTGTCACCAAGGCCCCTGCCCCATTCAACATCAGAATCATATTTTCTCAGATATTCTTTTTTTTCTTACCTTTTTACCTTTCTCATCCCTCACCAGATTAAATTCTAGATGAGCTTTAACTTTTCCGACCCCTTTGCTGCATGCTCAGACAGCATCTCTATATTCCTCCTGAGTCACCTGCCTCTGCTTCTACTTCTTCTGTGCAAAGAGTCACTAAGCTTTTATTTTATTTTATTTTATTTTATTTTATTTTATTTTATTTTATTTTATTTTATTTTATTTTATTTTATTTTATTATATTTTATTATCAGAAGATACAACTTCATACCTTCACTAAGCCTAATATTACCTGAATTTGCTAAAGACTATAGCCCATCACAATTTTTCTTTAATATTTTATCTTTACCTGAATTCCTTTTTTTTTATTTATTTTCTTTCCTTTTTCCTTTTTTTTTTTTTTAAACTATGCCAGGCTTGTTTATTTTCTGAAAGTAAATTTTGAACTGTGTGATCCTGTGAGTCAATAAAAGCATCAGCTTGAAGATAGAAAGCTGTAAGCTATTTATCTCCTGTACTCTACTTTAAAGACGATGAGGCAGAGAGACTGTTTTAACATATTGTTAACCATTCCTACAGCTTCAACAATCACACCGCATTTGATTAAGTAATTGTTATTAATCATTCATTTTATGGCTGTGTTGTGAAGGGAAAATAAAGCACTGTCCAAGTACAACATATCTAACTCCAAATCATAAAGCTGCTTTTAAGACATGTAACTATTTCCCCTGAGGTGTGATTGTAGGAGATGGATAACATTCTGATGAAAGTCAGATGACTTCTTTGTCTCTTCCTCCTCTGGTAAGCAGCTTACGAGTAAAATAATCCATAAAGACTTCTCGTGTTGCACTTTGTGAATCTGTCCTTAGTGGACAGGTACTGCCAATAACTGTGAGTTCAGAAGCTCGAGCCCAGACCTTAAAAACACAGACATGAAGGAAATGCTGATGATTCATGGTTGCCTGTGCTCTAAAATAAAGGGTAGAGGTAGAGGGAGTTAGAGGTTACCATCGGTTTATTCCGGCTTTCATCACTGTTCTCTATTGGTAGTTAAGTCCAACAAGTATTTCTGTCTATTCCAACTACAACTCAGGAACTGCAAACTGCTGTATATAATGGATCTCTCTCTTCCCCACCAATAAAAACTGAGCTCTAATTTAAAGTATTTTCTGTGTTATCCAGGCCCATACACAATAGGAATTGATGATCTGCTCTTTCGCATGTTTCCGGTCTCTGTGAAAAATTGATCTGATAAACTAGAAAATTAAACAGTGTCTGGAGGAGCCAGACTAAACCCCGTACAAGAAGAAGAAGCAAAAACAGGATAAATACTTATTTGGATCAGACAAGCATTTTGATGAAACTTTAAATCGTAGTGACTAATCATATTCTACAGTATTCAGATTAACATACTGCTAAACATAGAAGTGAAAAAGGATCAGAACAAGCTCAAAAGGAAGTAAAATCAGGACTTAGAAACATGTAACCCGTATGATTATCATTCTAATAATGTAACCTGCCCCTAAATCTCCCACTGAATTAATTAAGGTACATTGCCATCTTCCCCAAACAAAGAAGGAAAAAACAATAACAATAATATCACACCAGAAACTAGAAATCATATCAGTGGCTTAGATGACAAATTTCACACTTAGAATAACAAAAGGCAGAATAGCAGACATTTCAAGAACTGCTCATATGCCATAAATTGTCTATTTATAAGTGAATGCTTAGATATGTTTGCAAAAAAATGGACAAAATGTGTTAGAAGTTGGAAAATCTCAAAATGGAACTGTTTATGTATTGTCAAAGCACAGCATTTTCCATAGTGAAATGAGCTTCTGATACCCCACAAAAGATATAATATGCCTGAGAAGAGTGAAAAATGCAATACTCCTAGATTGTTACTGGAAATAATTCCTTTTTCATAAAATATAGCATTTTATATCCTGAAGAACCAGACTGAATTACTCTTCTCCATTATAGATAACCAGAAGTTAAAAAAATAACTCCTTTTAAAGTTACTTCAGCCCACTGAAACACATAAAGTAAGGGTGGACAATCCCACAGTATTTGCCACACAGGAAATTCAACTCTGAGTATACACAAGAATGGTCATTTTTACCTTTTTCTTTTTTTCTTTCTGCTGTTTGACCAAGTTAAAAATGTCGCCCACCTCTTTATCAGGCTGCAGACTACAATAATCAGTGCTTCAGAGTCTGAGCTTCGCTTGCATTTATTTTCTACTATGTTCAAGAACTGGAATAACTTTTCATTGAATTTGAATATCACTGATTTAGGAACATAGATTAAAAGTCTTCATCTCACTGAAGCCCTGAGTTACATTGCAGTAATTTCCTTTTTAAGCCATGTGCAGCAATTACTCTGCATCATAGAGCTAGCTTTGGAAGTGCATTTGTTTTTTTCATTCTCCTTGCTCCTCCTGTGTCTTTAACTCTCAGTCAGATATTATCCTCTTGGTGTCAGGGACTTTAAAAACAAAATAAAAAGATAAGCCTTCAAAAGATTCTAAAGAAGAAGGAAATGTCTTCCTGATTATGTTATGTTCCCTTAGGCCTTTATCTAAAGACCACTGAAATCAATGGATAGTCCCCTATCCACTTCAGAAGGCTTTAGGCCCTTACTATCATCTCTCTGTTACTAGTGCTAGGCAAACATGTGTGGTGAGGAAAGTCTTCCTGTTCCGATTGGTTGGGAATCTAGACAGTTATAGGTGTAAAGAGAAAGCCACTGAGAACAGCTAATCAGTCCTTGGAATTCTTTCTTCTAAGTATCTGAAGAAAATAGAAAAAGTTCATTGAGCACAGACATTTCCCAAACCGGCAGGTTGAAAAGATTGGTTTCATCATCTGCTTTCTTCTGCTTCACATCCTCAAAAAAAAAAAAAAAAAAAAAAAAAAAAAAAAAAAAAAAAAAAAAAAAAAAAAAAAAAAAAAAAAAAAAAAAAAAAAGCTGAGATTTATTGTATTTTGCAGCTTTCTCTCACTATCTTTAAATCAAAATGACAAGAGAAAAAAAAATTTTGCCTTTTGTTCACAGTAAGAAAAATTTTTTTTTTCCAATCACCCACTGACTGAGTAACTGAGAGTATGCCTTTTTGCATAAAAAAAATTATAAAATGTATGGCCATAGTAGTGCTGAAATTCCCTAGTATTATAATTTGGTAATATAAAGTTTATGCCCATCAGTCACCCTCTGCCATTTCATATGAACTTGTCTTTTGGGAAAACTTTGATCCATTCCAGCACCTGAAAGTCAAGGGAAATATCAAAGTCACTTTACCACTGAGATGAAAGTGAACATTCATCTGTAACACAACAAATAGATGTAGACGAACACAGGAAAACAAGACGCACTGTTAAGGCACTTCCAGATGTAGTATATACATCAGTGGCCTAACCAGCGGCATTATGTTCACCAGGAGAAAACAGAATCTTTGTGTTATAACAGATCTTTGCAGGTTGAAAACCAAGATACCTGCTGGAGAAGGCATGGGTCTTTTCTTCTCCTGAGAGCACAGACAGGCAAGGAAGATTACACAGCAATCTATTCATTTTTCTCCCTTAAGTCTTAACTTTTGTCTTAAGTTGAAATGGAAAATGTGGTTAATGGGAGAGCGTTATAATATTCCACATAGGCACTGTTTATAGCACTTGGTATTGACAAGTCATTCTGGTGAAGTGGTTGTATTGCTTTTCCTTACACACATGATCTTTGTTTTTGACAAAGTCAGAGAGAAATAAGAGCATTAAACTGTGTGACTCACAAGCTAGAAATAAGTTAACAGAAACTTTAAAAGATTCAATTGTAGAAAATATCAGTTTTCCTGCTAGCAGGAAAATATGATTACAGATACTACTTTAATGACAGTTACTACTACAATGACTTTTCAAGATACCATGGACAATATATGACAGTTGTACCTGGTGCCTTCTGCATACTAGATTAGCTATGCAAGAATGTGCTTTGAGACTCATCATGCTCCTGTGTAAAAGAATAAAGGACACCAAGGCCACAATCCTGCCATGATTCCAAGCACTCCAAACACGGGGGATTAGTATCAGCTACATCAAAACTCAAGAGCTCTTCTCAGGTCCTCATGGATCACAGTGGCAATCAATCACAATGAAGAAAACTGGGAAGAAACATTTCTGGAAAATAGGAGTTTCTAGAGAGAAACTATAAAACCAATATGTAATTCAGTGTCAGTATGGCCCAGAGAACACGCCAAGTCATTTCTTCTGCTTGTAGGTCTTTAGGAAAATGAGACTTACCACGATTTTTCACATCTGACTGGAATTGCTAGGAAAAATGCATATGCATATGATAACCTGCAAACACTGCATCTGTTCCAACCCGACTGCAAACAGGGTGTGCTCTGCATAGAAACCTTGTCTCACACACTACATACGTGGCAAATGAACTCATTAAACCCTCAGTAGGAAGGGCTAGCTGAAACAATAAGAAGAAAGTCATGCAAATGTAAATAAGCCCAGGGTCATTTTGGAGTGAAGGTCATGAAGGTAACCTATATACTTATAAGTACTACAAAACTTAATGTAGGCAATAAAACTCAAGAGCCTACGTTAACTAAAAAGGTGTTTTTCCATTATACTTGGTATGGAAAACACTGAGTATTGGAATCGGTTTAATCAATATAAAAAGAAATCATCAGCTTTCTAGGTCAACCTACAAGTTACTTGTACAGCCCAATAGGAAAGTAGTCATTAGTGCAGCAGAAATCTATTCCAGGCAAAATGTACCATGATAAAGAACTCCAGTTCTTTATTTGCAACAGCAAAAAATTAAACCTCACTCTTCAGAGGGAGGATCTCTGGATCATCTAAAACATCTTTCCACGTAGTAATTACTCAATATCTTCTATTTCATTCTAACCTATTAAGCACTTTCAGTGCTGTACTGTGAGAGACATGGGCTTCAGGACATGATTCCTAACTGCTGAGCATAAACAAGGTCTTATGTCAGAAGAACACAGAAGTGTTAACAGAACAGATAGGAGGGAGCAAAAATTAGTAACCACAGAATCACAGAATAGTTGAGGTTGGAAGGCACCTGTAAAGATTTTTAGCCCAGTCCCCAGATCCCTCGTGAAGCAAGTTGTTCATCACCTTGTTTCATCCATTTTTGCACATTCCCAGCAGTGGAGACTCCACGTATTCTCCGAGCAATATCTCCCAATTTTCACCACCATAACAGTAACATTTTTTTTTTTTTTCCTTGGGGACAGGGGAGGGAAGGGGTGGGTTGGGCATCTGTGGGGTGGGGAGAGGAGGGAACATGGTCCAAACAGACAGGACATATCATTTCCTTCAGTCTTCTGGCAGTGCAGTGTTTAAGGCTGTGCAGGAAGGTTTTTGCCTTCTTTGACACAGGGACATACTGCTGGTTTGTGGTCAACTTGTCCACCAGGAACCCTAGGTCTTTTCTGCAAAGCTGCTTTCCAGCTAGGCAGTCTCCAGCCTGCTCTGGTGCACAGGATTATTTCTCCAAAGGTGCTGGATTTGGCAGCTCCATCTGTTGAACTTTATTAGAGTTATATTCTCCAGCCTGTTCTACAGCCTGCTCTGCAGTTCAACCATCAGACATATCAACCACTGCTCCCAGTTTTGTATTAGCATTTACCTTCTTCCCCTGTACATTCCTTAATTATTCCTGAAACACCTGAGGGATACTATTGTCTAATCAAGGAAGGCAGAAACATTTTCATTTGCATATGAAGTAAAACAAAAACAAAACAGACTTTGTCTTCAGTTAGAAGTTGTGCTTTATTGGAATGGCTGGAGTAGTCATTGTCTCTGCTGGAGGGAAATAAAATATGACTTGCATCCTAATCTTTGGGATATCGTCCCAGAATATTTTGAGGTAATATCCACAAAGAATATTACCCCCATGCCAATAATATTACCCCATAAAATCCTCAAGGAGCTGAAATTAGCTGTCATATCTGCCATATGCTTCTGTTCTATGTCTTTTTCTTCTCCTGGAACTCAACATTTAAGAATATGGGTTAAATATGGTATTCAAAATCTTAAATTACTGTATTGCTATATTACTGCAAAGATTGTGCTTAGTGAATGACATGAGTTCTTAGAGCAGGAAAATCTTCTACCAGAGAAACATACTCTTGGAAAAGAAATATACATTTTGCTTTGTGATCTCAAAATACTGCATAGCAGGTGGATATCTATGGTTTTCAAAAGCTCTGGCCTATCTATTGTGCCTGAAGAAAACAGAGTGGGAGTGGCATTCAGCTGTGTCAAAATCTACCCAGTAGCTACAGCTGAGTGAAACACCTCAAAGCACATATGTAGCTGCTTGTGACCAAAAGTTCAAGCTCATTCTGAAATCTTTATAAAACTGTCTATAGCAGTTCATGGAGTCCCACATTTAGCATCAGTTTCCCTTCTTTTCTTTTTTTCTTTTTTCTTTTTTTTTTTTTTTTTTTTTTTTTTTTTTTTTGGTGCTTGGATGGTTGGTTTTATTCTCCATTTTCAGTTTTCTCTCTCTACCTTTTTTTCCACATTGATTTCCATTGTAATCAGTATGAGTAGATTGATAAGCCTGGATAGCATGTGAATCGAGTGAATTAGAGCCCATCAATCCATCTCTTTTCAGCAAGGGATACTACTGGGCTGGAAATGAGGAAGACTGTCTACATTCTGATGGTTTCCTAGCACACAGTAATTTAAGGTCATACTTGCAAGGCACATGGCAATTGCTAACAGGAGATTTACCTCCTAAGATTTACTCTTGAAATGGGATTCATTTCACCTAATGCTGACCCTCTCTACACTAGTTATCCACACTAATCCAGTCATCAAACTTTTAATAGAAACTGAGAAGAAACAATTAGCAACAGAGAGAGGTTCCTATGAAATAATCACAGAAGTATATTTAATCTAATAGATATTATCTTCTGCAGGTATGAGTCTCTGTACATTTAAGAAGGGATCTGTTCTATAATCACATACAAAAAAAATAGATGAATTATGGTTATAGAGTACTTAAATATATATCTACAGTAAAGGGATTATAAAAGGAATTTGAGAGACAAATTCAGATGTAGGGGATTGCACTGTACTACCTTTTGCCGGACACTATATTTGGGCCGATGAATTTTACATGGATAACTTACTACATGGGACATTAGCTGGGAACACCTCTGGGACTGGATGTGATGTACTCCTTTAGCTAAGGTAATGGTCTTGAAACATGAAGTGTCAAGGACCTGCAAGCAGCTCCATGAGGACAAATAAGCTGGGAGACAAGTGTTAGCCCAACAAGGCAGTGACTTGGATGTCAGTGGATGGAGCATAGTCCCAGAGGGTCTGAGCACAGTGGGCAGAGCTATGTGCTGGTAATAGGATCCATCAGCAGCTCCTGATATGGCAAATGCTGCCTCTAGTCCAGTGAATCCATCATGTGCAAAAGGAGAGGGGGTCAGAGACAAGACAAGGCTACAATGCACATCCAAGGGGTCCATCCAGAGTTTCCTTGGAGTTGTAATAGCTATTTGGCAAAAATACACTTGGAATACATACAGCTGGGGAAAAAAAAAAAAAAAAAAAAAAAAAAAAGGAATTTATTTAAAAATTTCAATTCAAAACAAAAAAATGAATTTATGATTCTCCTAACTCAGAAATGCATTTCCCTAAATTACCTAAGAGGAGATAGAAAAAGACAGGATCCAAAGCATCTGATAATTTTTCATTTGACAGGTTTAATTAACTAATACAAATACTACAATTTATTAGGACTTTTAATAATGTGACCTTCAACGGCTCCTCAGGGAAAAACAAACAGTATAGACAAAGACATTTCTTCTAAAATGACAGTCACTAATGAAACATTTTTTTGCTCAGGATGTGTATTCATTCTATTTCCAAAATGAATACATAAGTTTTTTATTTGGAAAAAAAAAATATGCATAGCCCATTACTTTTGAATTCTGACAGATTTTTACTATGTGAGATCTATGAGATCCAAAAAATTAGCTGGTGCAGAAACATGGTTGAACCAATGTTCTCTTCGATGGGAACAGAAAAGGGTTCTGCTGTTAACTTCAGCCATGTTCTAGCTAAAAAAAAAAAAAATGTGTTTAAAGTGACATAACTACACTGGAAGCCTCTGAGGAAGGAAGTCAGATGATAAGCAGCAATGTGAGTTGTTTCTTCAGGGGGCTTTGTAGTGCATATCCAGTCAAAAGAAAGACCTTAGGAGGCAAAGGACTAAATCTTAGCAAAAAGGTACACAGACACCCAGTCATGTGGTCATGGAAATGCAGTATCAACCAGTCACTGTATGTTGCAGCTCAAGGCATACTCTTCTAGAAGACTGTGGCTTAGGTTCTTTTCCAGCGACTTAGAAAAGCACTTTGAAGAAGGACTGTGAAAGTATCTCCAGCATGATGACAGTTCTCCCTTCAACATTCATAACCACTGAAAATACCGTTGAAGAATAACTTGGCTTCTCGTAGTACTATGCTGCCATAAATATTGCTCACTGAAAGGGCCACTGAGAACCTCACAATCTCAAGTAATTTACATTTTTTTTAATATATTTTTTTCTGGTAGGAACAAATAGTGCCAGTAATTGGAACAAATTCAGGTGAATTAGAGACAAAAAGAGACACACCTCGAGATATTTAAGATTACACTTACACCTGTCCTTGGATTACACTTGTCCTTGGATGTTTGAATATAATTTAGTGTTAACAAACAATAGCTACAATAGCCTTTTTTGTGCGTGTGTGTCTCTGATAATGTCTGCATTCCTCTAGTGGGAGTAAGCACTACACCTAGATAAAAAGTTTAGGATTTAAATTTGTACAACTTACTATAAATTTTATAGATGTATAGTGTTATATATAATGGATATCAATCATCGTAGTTTCACTTACTTGGATGGAAACTTTTTCATTTGTATCAAGAAATACTGTTTTTGCCTTTTTTATGTAAGCAACACAATTCCCCATTTTTTCAGGTTATTCATAAAAACCTAATGTGACTGATAAAGAAGATAATTCAAACTTATTTTGTTCTTTTCAGTTTGGATAAGCATCTAAGTGCTTATCTGAGGTTTATCCAAGCCTATCTGGTCAAGAAATCAGCCAGAGAATCTTGCAAGAACAGATGCTTTTATGTGATTTCCATTATATCCTAGCTTCAATCAGTTTAAAAATAATAAAAGAAAAGCTCACCCATCTGACAGTGCAGAGCAACTAGCTTACTTCAGTTAACCCTCTCATCACAAGAAAATACTTTACGTGTATTTTGAAAAAGGCTCATTTTTTCCTATAATAAGCAAGCAAATATGTGGTAGAAAATGGAAAAGTATATTCAAACTCACATTTTTCAGTTTTCATTAACAGTTGGATAAAGAGATGCAGAATTGCATCAGTCTAAATTAAAACTTCTTTCGTTTTCTTTTGCTTTCTTTCCTTCTTTCCTTCTTTCTTTCTCTTCCTTTCTTCCTTCCTCCCTCCCTTCCTTGGGTTAACTCCTGAAGCCATTTTTTTCTTTCTTTATTTTATAGTTGACTAAAAAAAACTAATATATGTATTCTTAAAAAGTGAAAATGATGTTGCTATTGTAAATACTTCTTGGACAATACATGGTAAAGAGAGATGCTGAACACAAAATATCTTTCTCTTATGGCTTTCCAGATAGACTTCTCATGTCCATTTCTGCATGCCTCTTAGTCACCTTTAACAGTGTGCTACATATAGCTGTGGCATAGACATGCTGAAGACCTAAATTATATTGCTGACCTACAAGATATCAAAGGGATGTCATCATCATCTCCAGCACTGGAACTTCAGTCTGTATTTTTGGAATCAATATATTTTATATTTATATTTACCTAGATTTGTAACAGCAGATACTTAAACCTTCCCCCTGTTTACTCTGAGGTTACTGCAGAGTCATGAGAGAAAATATGTGCTTCCTTCTTAGTCAATTCTGTATGAACTCTGATTCATGATTTGATGCAAGATGCCAATTTGCACAGCTAGAGCTTAATATTAAGAAAGAAGGTTCCTTTTGCTGAGTTTTTAATAAGAAAGAATCTTGAATCAAAAGCTTCATAGCAAATGTTGAAGGACAGTAATAACTTAAACCAAGAGATCTAGAGCATTAAAGTCTATAAAAAAATCTTTATATTAAGTAAAACAAGTTAGAGAAGTTAACACTGCTTCCTTTCAATTTCTAGCTTGATAACTTTCAGAGTTTGATATTAAATTCTCTCCTCTCTTTTTTTTTTCACAGAATTTATCCAAAACTTATCAGGAATTTGTACCTTTCCTGAATTCCATGGAAAATGGGAAAAGCCTTAGTTAAGGTAAATAATTCCCTGAAAACTTTGACTATGACTATGACATAGTCATATGACTATGACTATGAGCTAAATCTCCTTCTCTTCCCTTTGCAAATTAAATTCAAATCTTCATATAGTTTTTTTTATATTTTTGCCTTGCAAATATGACAGCAATTATATTAAGTGAAAACCCATACATTTCCATATATTATATATATTCGAATTGGCCTTGACCATTAGCATAAGAAGAAGGGAAAAAATCCTAAAGATACTTCTTAAGATTTTACATCAGGGTAAGGTGTATTTACATACATTTATGTTGAAGTCTTTGCTGATTATGCAGACATTTTCCATAGATTTCCCCTAGCCCTTACAATAATACATTGTACACACAACATCTCTAGCAAATTTAAGGTCAGATCTAAGCAAGATTGCCCTTTGGCTATTTCTGTATCAGCTTTCCTAATGACCTCGTGTATGAATCAGAGAAAGTAAATCTGTAAAATAAAAGACTTTTAAAGCAGAACTGTAAATCCATGTCCCATTCATAGATGCTCCCAGAGCCAGCTGTAGCATGGGATTTTTAATGTTGATAAGCCCGTCAGAAATGATTAGCATTTCAAGAAGCGCTGCAGTCTCACAGAACAATGTTTTCAGTAATTTTGGCTTTGCAACAATAGGCAATCACCAGAAGTCAATCCTGACATGTTACTTGTGTTAGAAACAGAAGGAAGGGCACACTAGGAAGGGATATAGCACGCTTTCTACCTTATTTTTTTTGCTTTTGATCTGCTTTTCCACATTAATGATCTTGAATGTAAAATATATTAGTAACAACTGTCTTGAACGAGCAAATTAATTCCAAATATGTTTAAAAACAAAAATAAATGAAGAGAAAAACCCTTTGAATATCTGTGACTGAATTGATGGTTTCCCAACTTCATTCTACTCTTATTTCTCATCTTATTTTCCAGAACTGTTTTTAAGTGTAATTTTATGCTTTTTGCATCACAGAAAATACCTCTGACTATTGTAGTTCCTTCACAGCCTGTACAGGATTCAACCTTCAGTGGTTATTTCCTTTCCAACTTTATCATTAGCTTTATCAGTGCATGCTGAAATTTATACTAAATTCAACAGTCAACTTTCTGCTATCCAAATCTGAGTTATGCCAAGATTGTCAGAAAGCAGACATTATGAGGATGAATCTCATTTTATAATTGTTATTGCCATAGTCCAGGAGTGGCCTTTTTCATGTGCATTTGCTGAGTGAAGTACCACTGCTGTAGTGTCAATAACTCAATACTACAGGTGCTAAGATTTTGGACAAAATACATCAGAAAAAATTCCATATACATTCTACATGATAACATACAAAAAGGAAAGCTGAGGCTTTTATTTGAGACAAATCTTATCTTTCATTTAAAGTTCTGCTATCCAAAATAGAAGTATCTCAAAAATTCTTGGCATAAAAGCTGCTACATTTGTGGAGGAGAAGGTGACACTAGAAAAACAGGTGAACATGCAGAAGTAGAGAATATTTGGCTGAGACCTATAATACATTCAGTGGAATCGTAGGATAACAAATATAAAAATTAACTCTTTCCTACCAGCTAGTCCTTCTGTAAATGAACAGAAGAGAAGATATGCATATAACATTAAGAGAAATGTAACACTTTTTGGTGAGAATGAGGTGAAATTTAAGACTGTAAACCTTGGAGTGTGATTGTTCAGAAGCTGTTGAAGCCATAAGCACTCCCAGCTTGCTTGCTGTGCATCCTGGACCCTAGACCTGACTGGATGATTGGATTTCGTGTTCATCCACCTAAGTTCTGAGAAGATTTAAACTGGTAGGTGTGCACTGAACATGCATAATCCCTGCTGCCATCCACATGCAGGCAATTTCCATTGAGAACAGAGAAACAAAAGCAGGTGAAAGGAGGGGGTGATGCTGTCATGCTCTCCTTTCATTGAATAACTCAGTGATTGCTTGTCCTGGAAAGTGCCAGGCATTTACTACTTGTTTTGTTCTGAGAGAGCTCAGTGCTGATCTCTTCTCCAGGAAGTGTTCTCGATATAGCTATCCATCTTCATTCCTCTGAGATGAAGAACAGATTATTGCCTGGAAAGCCACAAAGACAGTTTTTTTCCTGACTTACTAAGGGTCTGTTTTCATGGTGAGGATATCCCTTTGGGAAAAGATATCTGTGAATGCTAATCAAGCTGGCATGTCAGAGCGTTACACCTTTTTCCCCTTTTTTAAATCTACATATCTTAAAACCCTCATTTGTTTGAAGATGGGATACAATCACAGTCACAGTCACTGTTTTTTTTAGTGAGAACACGTTCTTTGCTGTAGGAGGGAGTGGGCTCAGTTCCACAGATTTCTGAATGATAAGGGTACCTCCCTAACTTTACTTAGCCTGGACATTGTCTTAACCTCTTTTTGAAGCAATTAAGCCTCCAGCCTCTACAGGCAACTCAGGACAGAACATCCAGTCAAAATGTTAGGCGAAATATTAAGCATTGAATAGAGATATTCCTTTAGATACTCGGATCAGAGCCAAAGTTGACTCTGAAAAGCAGAATACGCCCTTTTTAAGATGACACTCACATACAGGAATAAAAAATCATAATAAATTAGTATTTTTAAAGTGCATGGTAGCAGATAATGGAAAGGTACAAAGAAATAATGAGAAGTAGATAAAGTGGTAGTGAAATATTCATTACAGTAATAACTATCAATGACATTATATCATATGCCTTTTCTTGCCTTGTGTTGCAGCAAATTCTTTTGGAGATAAAGCTTTTCACAGCATGTGTGAAAAAATATATTCTGGATAAGAAGGAGAAGAGAGGAGGTAGTTTGTGGTGTAATACATAAATGACTAGGAGAGGTATCTAGATTGGTGTCATATAATAAGGTGAGTGACAGTAGAACCATTGTGTAAGCATTACAAAACCAACTCTATGTTTAAAACAAAATGCTCAAATAGTGAGAATGGGCCAAAGGAAAACTCATGGCAGCAAAAAAAACCCTCTTACAAACAATATTCTGTAAGATATCTCTATATCTTTATATTCTATAAAATTTAATATTGTTGAACTCTCAAGAAAGGAGGTCTGAAATTTGTTTGACATGACCTTCTGCTAAGAAAGGTCACAGAGGAAAAGATGTCTTGAAAATTACATGAAGAAGGAGCTATGTCATAGGATTCCATCCTAGTGCTCCAGGGCCTGTAGAGATGATTTGGTGGAGTTTCTTCAGAAGTCTTAAGTGACAGGTCTGTGGGGGTTGTAGCTGTACTGCTAACAGGACCTGTTGCACGTGACAGAGGTAGAGATAGGGAATAGTGGACGGAAGATCTCGCGGTGTCACGGAAAGGGCAAGGGTTTAACCATATTAGGGCAAAA
>JAWLRI010001036.1:644214-686233 GCA_034781795.1 Crypturellus tataupa
AAATGACCCGGGGTGCTGGGCGGTGGCACACGTGCTAACTTGGTCTGCCGGGATAAATGTTGCTGCGAGGCAACACAGGTCCTTAAAGATATTTGTATTAGGGTAGAGTCCTTTAGTTTTCTTTGAACTAGACTCCTTCCTGTGAATTATGAAGATGTGATTTTCAGACAAAGTCTAGTTCACCCCTGCACAGAGAGATTGTACCAGCTCTATATATCATTTGATCCAAATGTAGGACTCTTGAGCCGTTTGTGCACACCATCCAACTTTATACATAAGGCATAAAAGCACATTATAACTGACAATCTTCCTGCAGTGTGGGTTCTCTGGAGAGTGTTTGGAAAATACATCATCAAAGAGACTAAGTGAACCAATTTTCAAAAGTTATCCCAAAAACTAAGGTTACCTTGAAGATATAAGAGAGCTTCTGAACTCTGAAGGTAAGTTGAAAACAGCCAGCCTCCAAGATGGGACAAAACCTGAACCAAGAAAAAGCAGTGCAGGTATATGGATTAAGTGGGAATATTGGCCAGTTCTTGATCTGGGCAACTGGGACACAGCCTCTGAAGGGCACTCTAGCAGTAATACTCACAACAGTTGAGATGCAACCATTGACAATGATGTAATGTTCAAGATAATGAACTATTTTGGAGATATAGCCTTTGCCTCCTGTGTTAGAAAATCAATGTACTTCAATCTTTGCTTTCTGAGGGAAAACAGGTCGTGCTTCAGGAATTTCCCACTCATTTGGGAAAAAAAAAAAAAAGGCAGAAAACTCTTTTTCTAAGAAACTGAAGAGTCTGAGATAAAAAATTTTATCGCAGAATCACAGAATGGTTGAGGTTGGAAGGGACCTCTAGAGATCATCTAGTCCAATCCCCCTGCTCCAGCAGGGACACCCAGAGCATGTGGCATAGGGTGGCATCCAGGCGGGTTTGGAAGATCTCCAGAGAAGGAGACTCCACAGCCTCTCTGGGCAGCCTGTTTCAGGGCTCTGTCACCCTCACAGGAAAGAAGTTCTGCCTCATATGGAAAGGATTTTATAATTCAACAAATAAAGCTATAGTAAAGGCATTTTATTAAATATGTATATATTACACATACTAGAATATTTATTCCTATTTATATATCTTTAACTTCTCTCCTGCCAGAAACTCCTCCTTTTTTGTATGCTTTGTATGTAGCAGTTATCTCTGCTTCAACCAGAAATTCCACTTTTTTTTGAATGCTTGACCTTTAGCAGTTTCAGAAATCTTAAAAATCTTATTTTTTAGTTTCCCTGTACTTTATTTATACTGTTCAAAATTAAGAACAAAATACAGAACGAAGAAAACAATATTCAGTAAAGGTAGTTATAATATTAACACATAATGTATTAGTAAAAGAAATACTTTTTCAGGGATGATACTATGGATTCATTTTCAGGAAGAAAAAACTGTCCCACATCTTATACTCAAGATTCCCTAGTCACAAACAGTTCCCTCCAGTCTGCTCCAAAACAATCTCTGTGCTTATTTTAATTATATGCATGCTCATTGCTGGTTAATGGTTAGCATCTTCATAATTATTTCATATATTTAACTATGATTTCTGCATTGACATAGTTGTCTCTTATTCGTATGCCTAGCAATGCTTAGGCTTTTGATATAATGTGGTGGAATGTCCACTACAATGCCTCCACAGCAAGGAGAAGACACAATAAAGTTCATTGTTGAGTTAGAACCTCAGTTAGTGTAGTTCCCCAGAATGAACAGTCATGAATTGGACACTGATGATCATTTCCTGCCTTGAACCATATCTGTATCACACAACTTCTAAAAAGGGCCAATCTAAAGTAGATTTTAAGATCTTTGAAATCTTAATTTTTTTTTTCCTCTCTGTGTATTTTGCGCGCTTGAAAGAGCTAATGGAAAGTTTCTATTAAGATCTACTTAATGCTCTTTACATTCTTATCTATACAGCAGTGTAAATGTATGTAACTTTTATAGATTAATAAAACAGAGCAGGAACTTACAGCCTAAGGGGAAGCTTTTGATTTTGCATCTTGCCCTGGCAACATTGCCTCTGGACATAATCAAAGGGAAGACAATCCTGACAATTTTCTTTGCCTCTGGAGAAAATTAGCTTGTGTAGTTCTGCCCATACTCTTCCTCCTTTGTTGCTCGCTGAACTGTGCAGGCTGCCAAGGTGTGGGGCAGCATCAACTCCCACAGTCCATTCATTCTCTTCATCCAACTGCATAAAGAAAATGGAAAGAATGACTTTCTGTGCTTTATCCCCATTTCAAAGCATATATAAGCTGAAGTCTTTATGTCCCTTTATTCCCTGCTCACATTTATCCCGGAAAAGCTATAATCTTGCTTTAATTCACTTAATTGTTGATTATTCAGAACTTCTTAAATCCTTTAAAGAAAGGAATATTATTTTCATCTTCTCAATACAAGGCCCAGGCATAGAAATGTCTTTTCAATCTCAACCAATGAATTATTCATGGTCCCCCAGGCAGTGTGCTTCATATCATGAAATAAATAACTGTATTTGATAACGTCATTATCAAAGAAAGTAGTTTTCTTGATGTGAACAGAGCATTAAAGATAGAGTTATCACTGTTCTTTTCACTCTGATCCCTGTCCACAGTACCAAGAGGAGACCCATATCCGCACTCCTATCTTGAGGAAGTACTTCCCTTCTAGTGGGGAACTTTCCAAAGACGATAATGAAGAAGAAGAAAGGCAAGGCATATCATTACCTTTGTTTCAGCCACACCAAGTAGCCTGTTCCAACAGGATGAAAAAATATGTATTTTATGAGTGCATCTATTTTGGTAATTTAAAGAACACAGTGTATTTAGAGTCCAACAGATAGTGATCAGAGGCCCTCAAAGGTTTGCGCTCTTCAATGGTAGAACCAGGGCTGAAGTCGTTAAGTGGGCACCAGGTAGGGTGCACCAGTTGTAATTTAGACACAAGACCTAACAACTCAGACACAAGACCCTCTAGGTATGTGCAGTGCACCCCTTGCTGTCCACAGAGATGAGATGTGGATGCTCTGTCCTTGGCCACAGTGAAGCACAGCAGATAAAAACCTTGTCCTGCCCTCAGTGTACTGCATCAGTCACTAATAACCTATTCAGCATTTCTGTCACAGTACTTACATTAAGGTGGAAGTCTGCCTCCTTTTCATTTTCTTTTAAAATATGCCAACATTATTTTCCCTTCATGTAAGAAAACATTTTTTTTTGTTTGAAATGTAGAAATGAGAGAGTGGAGGGAAGGACATCATTGGCTTCTTAACAGTCAAAATGAGCCAAACTGGGTCAGAAAAATGTGATGGCATTTCTGAAAAAGGAGGTATATTAATTACCCACTTAACTTCATTTAGCATTTCCCTTCAGTAATAAATGTACATTTCAGTTAGACAGGTACTTAGACACCCCTGTCTAGAAAAAATGACCCTTTTTGCAAATATGAATATATTTAGAGATGAAAGATAGAAATCTGGGTAGGATAGAGTAACAAGCAGGCTGAATTAATGCCAAAAGAGCTCAAGGCTATTGTGGAATCCAAAAAGAGGAGGTTTTGCCTGACTTTCCATTTCCATTTACTGTGTCTATACTTCCTGACACTGTCAGTCCAAGGACGTAAAACAGTAATAACAAAATACAGGGTGATTATGTGTCTCTTTCTTTGTTCTCTGTTTATAGCTGGAGAATCTCACATAAGAATAAGAGTTTCTATAAGATTTCCTCCCTGCATCCTAATCAGAAAGACCAAAAACAGAGTAGCAACAGACTGAGTCTTAAAATACATATTAAAACATTTTGAAGTTTGTCTATACAGAATGCCTACATGTTGCATTGAATTCTTACATTTGTGTTATTTGTTTGCACTAGAAGTTTCTGCCTCAGCAATGTCTCCCAAACTCAGACCTTTTGCGTAAGAGACAAGACAGCAACTAGTTCAGAGGTACATCTAGAAGATTGGTGAAAATACCATACCTTTCCAGCAATAGGTGTTTGATTATTAGAAACACTACAGTTCATTTGAATCAAATTTATTTGTTCTGAATGAATGACATAGTTTGGAAATAGTCTACATCTATGAGTACCAGAATATGACTTTAAAAGGCCAGCAGTTCTTGCAAATCCATTTAAGCTTAGTAATGCCTGCCAATGTGGTAACAGTAACAATAAAGGTCAAAAGAAAACTTGCTTTTATTATTCTTAGCTAATAACTCCCTTACTGTATATTAGAATGCCCAAAAAGCAGCTGACCTTACTCACATTGACTTTACGAAGAATTATTCCAGAACAGTGTAGAGAAAAACGCATTATGAAAGGCACTTGTTGCTGACACGAAAACAGGTTGTAATGCAGCAAGTGTTTTGGCAGACCATGAGGACCACATGGGGTGTGTCAAAATGTACTCAGCAGAAGAATCCTGTCTGCAAGCAGCCTGTGTGCAGGCAATTATATTACAGGCATTGGCACCAAGGGACAAAATCAACCTCAGAGGAGTGAATCAAATAGAACTCAAGACACATGTTGTGAAATTGCCCCAAGAAATAGGCAACCGGCCAATAAAGCATAAGGCAGCATGGTCAGAAATGAGACATGTCACGGCCTAGCATATGGGATGAAGACAAATCGGAAGAGAAAACTCTCTCCATGTCTCAAAGCCTGACACAAAGGATAAAGGTATGTCCTATCCATGTGTATCTCTAGGTGCCTAAGGATTTATAATATGCTTTTCCCAGAAAAGAAATTATCCACCTTTTAACCAAAGTCATCCTGAGAACAATCATAAAAATCACTTGATGCTTATAGTAAAAGCCCAGCTGCTGTAAATATCGCTCAAGTTACATATACCTTTATACACAATGAATGTAGGAACTGAATGAATGGCAAGCATCCTCTATTTTTTTTTTGTATGATTTAACAATTAACAGTGTATCACTGCTGTAGAACTACTAAAGATGGCTGATAAAAAATATTTTGACTAGTTTTCCATAAGTTCTGTTGTTTTACATGACACATTTCCTTAAAAGGAAATGATTAATCCTGAAATATACAACGTTGATGACAGAATTTTACAGAAAATCTAAAAACAGAGGCAATTTTCAGGGCCAATTTTATAATGGGAGGACACTGGAAAGCCAGAGTTTCTTAATTTCTTTCTTTTTTTTTTTTAATTTCTCTATATTTTTTTTCTACATTTCAAGTTCCAAAGTTTCAGTAGATTCCTATTTTACTCCATATTAAATATAGATTCAAATTGTTATTTCAATTTTCTGATCTCTATACAGAATAATATATGGACTCCTTTAGTCCAGCAGGAAATATGTAGCTATGCCCTGCTCTTTCCTGAGGAAAAAGGTTTTGGAGAGAAAAGCAGAAATAATAGATCCATGTTTCCTATGTTTTCTACTTAAATGGGCTAGAAAACAAAAATTACACATGGGACCAAAGTTGCAATAAAAAGAAGGAGACTTTCTCATTTTCCAAATGGTCCACATGGGCCTGTGTGCAGTCCCAGTCTATCAGAAGAAGTTCTAATACTGCACTGTACAGAGCTGGCTCATGAACAGCGACAAACATCATACTAATATTTAACCTGTCCAAGTTTAAGACTGTTTGCACTGAGCTTTCATTTTGTGGGAAAGCAGCACTAGGAACAACATGCAAGAGAACTGTTTGGCTTTAAAATAAAGATTTGGGGTGGAGGTGGGGCATGTGAGAAGGGGAATGCACAGAAGGCAGCCTTTCCTTCTTTATGGGGAAAGCGATAAATACCTCAGAAATCTGTAGGCAAGCTATGTGAGAGTCAGAAATGACAAGCTATGCAAAGGGGAGCTTTGCATGCATTTGAGGCACGTTTACATCTAGTGATGACACCACGTGCGCAACAGAAATGGAGCCATTTCCTCGCAAGAGCGGCCGTGTTTTGCATGCGAGCTGCTGCGTTCCTTTGTGCAAGGTGAGTTCCTCTTCTTAATTCCCATTATTGTGTGGAAACAGCAGTCCAGCTCATGGATACGGTGCAAGGGCAGTATCAGCTGACTGGCAAGTGTCTCAGCAGCAGGAAGTTAGCTGATAAGCTTCTTAAGCAGTGAGCCCTGGCAAGCAGGAAGCGCTGGAGCCAGCACGGGGAAGTTACCCTTAAAATTGCTTTGCTCAGACCTCAACCTCAGCAGGCTAATTAGAAGCCGTTGAAAGAAAGAGTCTCTGGTGTGCGTTTTTCTATAGACAAGACTCAGGAAACATGTTGCTTGTGTGGCAGTAAACAGAGAGGGAGATAAATGTTTAAAAGCTACTATAAAAAAAGAAAAAAAAAAAAAAAAACCTCAGACGATTCATGAGTACAACAGTGGAAAAAAAAATAAAGAAGACAGCCTGATATAAGTGGTCACTGAAAGGTTTTGAAGCAGCCTGGGACAGGTCCCGATGGGAAAGCAGCGGGCAACCAGGCGCGCTATGCAAATGGCTATTGGCAATTTGAACATTTCCTATTTATGGAACCCGATCAGGCCTCGAGAAAGGAATGCTGCATAATGAGGATTATCATATTTCGCCACATGATATGCCGGATAGAAAGAACACTAGCAGACCTTGCTTTATTGTGGTCTAATCACGTAGACAGGCTCTCTCATTCTTTATGGAAAAGACAAAGCATATTAAATTAGGAGCATTAGATTGATCTAATGATAGGATAGCAGTGTGAACAGAGAAGGGCATGATCTGCTAAGGTTATTAAAATAACATTCTCCTGCGTATTCTCTCTACCTACCCTGAAGCAGCGACTAGAGCTTCATCTTCACAAAACTGTAAGATCTTTAAACTCAAGAAGGCACTCACATCATTCTAAAAGTAAATTAATGCGTGTGTATATATATATTTGCATGTATGTGCATTATAAATGTTAATAAATAATAAAATAATTTTCAATTATAAAACAAAAGACGTTACTTAGGTTTATCCCTTCTCTGTCTAAATGGGCAGAGCTGTATGGAAGGAAGGGTGGACAGGACATGTTAAGTTATGTCTGTTTGGTTTGAAAAACACAAAGCGTTGACATAAATAAGCCAGCTCCTGCAAGATCCATTCTGACATCTGATTACCCTCTTCCCTGTTCCTACTCTACTACCGTCAAAAAAACCTTCACCCCATTAATACGTCTCATTTCCAGATCCCAGAGCCATGACCAGGAATACGAATGTTAGCCAGCTGTCACTGTTTTCTGAACTACCTTCCACCTACGGCAGAAAGTTCTACTGCTGACATGATCATCGACAAAAAGATCATCCCATGTCTAGTTAACCACCCAAAGCACATCCCTCCCTCCCCTACACAGGCAGCACGTACAAATGGCGACAGATCATCTGAATTACACATTATTTGTTCACAGCCAATTTTTGGTGCAGTCGTATAGCTCCTACGTAAATGATACTGGTAGGAGGTCTGTGTATGGTCCCTACCACCAATTTCAGCTAATCCCTAGATTCCTGAAAGAGGGTTTAGCTGTCATTCCCCAGCAGCTGCTATCTTCCCTTTTCAGCAACCATAGGGTCTTTGCAAAGGAGAACACAGTTACCACCAGACCCATAATCTCACAGTTCCATTAACTTTGTTGCACTGATATCCACAATCTTTGACAGAGAAGCCATCAAACACTCCAGGATCTTCCCAGCAACTGCGGGCTGGGGAATGTGAATGTACGATATTTAGTGAGTGCTTGATGAGAGCACAGAAGGATGACTATGCCATGCTAGGGATCACTGGGCATTTGTGCCATATCAGTGGAGCTGGCAGCTTGCAGTTTAAGTATTAGTGCCCCCATATACACCTCCCTTTCTGTTCCCCTGCTGATGGCACAGACACATCCTACAACCCTTCGAGGTTACTTAACTTCAATGCATAGGCACAGCAGGGTGAACTAAAGGAATAAGGAATAATCTCTGAATTTCCTATCTTGTGTTGATAGATATTTTAAAGGTGCATGAATTCTTACATATCTAGGCATAGATATGCATAGATATGTAACAAAAGCAGTTTTTTTAAAATGGAATTTCATGTGACACTCCTATACTATAATTTGCAGAGTATATGTCACAGGCACAATAGAATGCTAAAGCTCAGAAGGATTATGGGCTGTCATGTCAAATCATACTTAGAGAGTTTTAATATGTGGATTACAGATATATTAAACCATACTCTCCCCTGTCTATTATGTCAATGGGACTTTGCATATTTGAATAATGCTACTGTGTATAATCCTAGAACTACACCATGCATGCACAATAGGTCTGTGTAAGCTAGAAACAAGTAGGAAAAGTCTAGATCCTGCATCAAGCATTAGTTATTTTCAGTGCATAACCACAAGGACAAGTACTATTATTTTCTATACTCTCTCTATACAAAGTTAGTACACATTAGTTAACATTTATATTTAAAAATATTGTGTTTTAATATATATATATATCCTGTTTTCTTACTCCATTCTATGTTAATTTTCAGGTCCCTTCCTCAGTGCATTGGAACTGAAGAGCTGAAAACAACTATACTGTGTTAGCTTCCTATCTTTTTCTACCTGCCCTCTAAATGGGCCTTCGCTGTTCCCAATTACTGAACTCTCCTCACTTTGTGTAGTCTCATATTTCTACCAGTGCCTTTGAGTTCTCTATTTTCTTTTTATTTATCTCCTCTAGCTTTTTTCCCCCTCTACCTCTATGCTTCCTTTTTGCCCTTTTCTTCTCTCCAGAGCTAATGTCAGCCTATGTTGACTCTGCTTTTGTTTGTTTGTTTGTTTGTTTGTTTTTTAACTGTAGCATTTTTAAAAGAAAGAGCAAAACATTCAGATATTGCTTGCTTATTATGGAAGCCATGAGGCAGTATCCATCTTTCATGAATTTTGGTGTTTTCTTTTCTTTTCCTTTCATTTTTTGCCTTTTTGAAGGGAGAGGACTAGGTCTAACTTTTAATAAAACTCATCTTCTCTATATGAAAACCCATAGGTACCTTCATAGAAGTGCTTGAGTTCAGCCATCAGTCTGCAACAACAATTTGCTTGGCCTGGTTTCCTTACACTCCTGAAGTGGATCACAAATTTAGATTATTTTCCCAGCACAGTAAGCTGCACATTGCCTGAGGAAGACCTATCATCATTGCCTGGAGAATCAGTTGATTCCTTTCTGGTGGAAAGTGAGAAATAAAATATGTAGAGTCAATGATGACAGAGGCCAAGTTCTTAATCACAATATGAACAGAAGAAGAGTATTCAAAGGAGAGGTATCAGCCAGTAAAAGCAATCCATAAAATGATGGAGAACAGATATCATCTCCTCATGTAAAAGGGGCTTTAGGGGCTGAGAAACTGACAATAGGAAGACAAAACTATTTTTGGTGATATTTCCCAGCTATATTTCTGCTGTAAACTACTTGCCACCATGGATGAGCATGTGCAAGTAATTAACAAATCTTAAAGGCTTTCTGTAGGTAAGAATTGTTTTAAATGTAGTGTCACCAGCAGGTGGAAGGAGGGGATCCTCTGTCTCTCCTCAGCTCTGGTGAGGCTGCACCTGGAGTACTGGGTGCAGTTCTGGGCTACCTGGTACAAGAGAGACATGACGAAGATGATTAAGGGGCTCAAACATTTACTGTATGAGGAAAGACTAAGTGAGATAGGCCTGCTTAGTCTGGAGAAGAGAAGATTGGGAGCGGATCTGATCAACATGTACAAATACCTCTGGGGAGGATGTAAAGAAGATGGGACCAAAATCTTGGTGGTGGCCAGTGACAGGAAAAGGGGTAATGGGTAAAAGTTGAAACAGAAGAAGTTCCACCTGCATGTGAGGAAGAACTTCTTTCCTTTGAGGGTGACAGAGCCCTGGAACAGGCTGCCCAGAGAGGTTGTGGAGTCTCCTTCTCTGGAGATCTTCCAAACCCACCTGGATGCCACCCTGTGCCCCATGCTCTGGGTGTCCCTGAGGATTAGACTAGATGATGTCTAGAGGTCCCTTCCAATCTCAACCATTCTGTGATTCTGTGACAATTTCATAAGAACATTAAGCTACATCATTGTTAAATTGGTCTATTCATAGGTACCCCAGGTGACTGAATATATTTTGGCCTACGGCATTACACATCACAACATGCATTAATGGTTCAATAAAATATAACCTCCTCTGTCCTGGTGCTCTGTTTAATTAATTTTAAAGTTCTTTCTAATTATTAAACTGAATTCTTTATTATTTTCCCTTTTTAAAGGATGATTTAACACAGGTTTCACGGCTGATCCTACCACCTGTGATTCATGCAGAAATACAGACTGAATAAAGGCTGAAAGGTTAGGCCTTGGTGCCTAACTGCCTGTTTTATTTTCCAATATTGGGTAAGTTGTTTGGCTTGCTTGCATTAGATACTTTCATCAGTGTTTCACCTGCATTATCTAACTGGGTAGATAAATTTAACATGACTGCATTCTCTTTCTTTTTAATATATGTGAAAATAAGTATTACAATAAATACGTTTTTAAGATAATTATTTAGGAGCTTTCTTCCCCCCCTCCTGTGGAAATGACTGATAGTTTATTAAAAAAATCTATTCATAACTTTCCCTCTGTATATAATTTGCAGCCACTGAACATTTGTGGAATAAAGCTGTTTTTTGTTTGTTTGTTTGTTTGTTTGTTTGTTTTGTTTTAAGTTTGTTTTTGGTTCTGGCTATTTTCATAAACAGTATAATTTTTTCCACCAAGTCTCCATAACCTTTAAAATTACAGTACAGCAATGAAATGTTCAGGCTTCAGGAGAAAATTGCTCCTGGGGAAAAAGTCAAACCTTCTGCCTTGTTATATGATACCAGAGTTTAATGAGTATGTAAAGTACCAAATTAAAAAATGTTAGCAGTTTATTATAGCTGAGCAATCATTGAATGAGAAACAGGTTTCCCTTTCATTGAGCATTAAGGACATGACCTGCGGCTGATAAGCACACTGCTGCCTCAGATCCAACATTTGATTTAGGGCTGGAGTACTTGCCAGATGAAAATCAACCTAGGTTTTGTTTGTTTATTTAATCAATAACTTTCCAAGCTGCTTATAGGCAAGAGGTGTTGTAATGAATTAAGAAATTAACTAGATTTAAGTTGGGCATTTACATTCTTTATATTCCATTTTTCTGCAAGGGGTCCTTTGCTATACAAATGACCCTCAAAGGACAGCGACATCCTATGCAACTATCCAGTACAACTATGTTGACCCCCTCACAGCACTTTTGGTGCCCATTTGTCTTCTGTGACACTTGTTCTTAAGTGACTGTAACATATATTTTCAGTGAATAAATTAGAGCTGCAGAGAATGGAGCTACTATGTGAGCTACCAAGAACCGTCCTGTAGACCTTGTGAATGGCTTGTCATATGCCAGAACTTCCAGGCATTCTCTCACTAAGACCACAGTATGTGTTTTGCAGATGTTTCATTCCCTTCACAAAGACACACTCCTGTTTAGCTGCTCTGCCAAAGGCTGAGCCACTCTGGGACAACAAGTCTCCATACCCATCCATAATCAATGTAGTTTCCACAAGGCCAGAGGGTTTCCACATGGAACTAGCTGGGATGAGTGGGAAGACTAGCTCTTCCCTCTATGGGAAGCTGGAATATCACTTCCAGCTCAACTGATGGCCACCCATCGACCTTTTTATACCTCAAAACAACACCCATGTCCTCCAGTCTGGACACCATCTTGCTGTCAGGTCCTACACTACGGTTTTGGGGTGACCATGGCCCTCAGACACCATGAGTGTTCCATGTTCACAGTCTGTGCATTGGCCACAGGCTTCAAGTCACCTCTTCAAGGACGCCAGGGGCCCTGGCAAGGCACCTCGGGGGCACTGTGTTCCCCTTTACCTTGCCTGCTTAGCCAGAAGACCATGTGCCAAAGGCAGCTTTTCACTCAGAAGCAACACCCGAGTTAGCAAAGAATAACCAAGTATAAGTAAACAATCTAGGAAGCAAGCATTTCCCTTCCACACAAATAACTGAGAGGTTTTCTGACTGCTCAGCTGAAATTTAGAGTAATCAAGACAGAAAAGTCCTACCTTTTTTTTTTCTTTCATTTAATTTATTCTTAATGATAGGAATTGATGTTTGTAGCACAGATGCTGTGTTTTGTTTTGCTTTGCTTTGTTTCCCTGAGTCTAGTGGAAATCTGCTACGGAATGGACTAGAAAAGGACAAATATCAGATCAATCAGCTGGAAGGATGAATTTCTGAGGGAGACATTAGCAAGGAGGAAATAGTGATTCTGAATAAAATGATCATCTCTCTCTTAATTACATCTGCTGGCCGAATAGTAATATTTTCGCTGTTTCTTAAGTTTCATTCCTGGCTGCCGCAATGACAAGGATCCACAGGGCAATTTGTTTGCCCACTCTTTATTGCATTTTTCGTGTAAGTAATCTCTCTTCTGCTGCATTGTCCTTTCTAATGCACTGTAATAGAGAAGCAAAAATTCTAATACCGAATAGTGTAGTAGAAGATGGTAGTCCTCTACTTTTCTGTGATTTCTGATCTTGGCAGTTTTCCCAAAATTTTGTTCATTTTTGCTTTTGTTAAAAGAATGCTCCTTTTCCATTTCAATATTCCATTCTCCTGATCGAAATACTTTTTTATTGAGTCTCTGCGTAGATATTTTTCTCCTCCTCAGTGCAACTGTAGATGTTATCATTTATCATTTACAATGCAGCAGTATCCAGAAGGCCCAGTAAGGACATGTATCACAGTTGCTGGTACTGTAGAAACTCATGAGAAAATTGTATTTATACCAAAAAGCCTACTTTTCTATGTGGCGCTGATGAAACAATAAGTTTTGCCAGTGGAAGAAAAATGTCATTTGGAAATTAAAATGTCCTCACTTCTCATCACTCTCCAAGTTTGCAAAGGGACATGGCCAAAGTTCAAATCTGAAATAAAGGAATACAAATTTCTCTCAATTTTTTTGCAATGAACAATAGCAATTTACTCTTGCAAGATTTTTTTTTTC
The DNA here is from genome assembly GCA_034781795.1 of Crypturellus tataupa. Classification (NCBI taxonomy): domain Eukaryota; kingdom Metazoa; phylum Chordata; class Aves; order Tinamiformes; family Tinamidae; genus Crypturellus; species Crypturellus tataupa. The sequence continues at coordinate 657,249 of JAWLRI010001036.1, forward strand.
CCTTCTCAGAACTGGATCTGTTTCAGCAGAACAGTAACATTCATCCTTTCCTACCCCCACGTCAAAATCCCCAAACTCCCTTTTTACAGTCTGTTTGAACCTCAGATTTCATTATGCTGTTTGTGGCATGCTGCACTCCACCTTAGCTGCAGACCTTGGGTAGAACAACTTCGCCTTTCCTGAGTTTACCCGCTGCATCCTTGAGAAGCAAAGATCCTGGACCTTTTCAGTCCCTCTATAAAAATGTACAACCACAAGACTGCAGGCAAGAAGCGCTACCGTGGGATCTCCATTTCTTCTTTCTTCTCTATGTCAGCTACAGCCCAACCCACTTGGGTTACTCAGAAACTCCACAGCGTTTTGTTATGCTTGGGTCCCCTTCAGTACAGCATTTTTCTTTCTTTAACGCTAGTCAGTATCTTTCTCATAATCAATGAATGTCATTCACATTGGTGAGTTATTTTCATTCATCTTTACCAAGAATTCATTAATCACTAGAGGAGTTCTGCATAGCACACCCTGATTAATAGCCCCTCTGCTTTCTGGCTGTGTAGATTTTTTCTGTTATAGTTGGTAAATTTCTCAGTTATTTAAGCATAGAATCCCAGAAATCATAGGACTGAAGACATTATCTAGTCCTAAGTGCACAGAAGCAGGATCAAAATCACTTAGTCTCTAAAAGAATATTTGCCATAATAATAATAAAAAACAAAAAGACTGAAGACAAAACCACAGTCTGCACAGGTATATTACTGTAGTTCTTCACAAACCTCTGACTTGCAGAAATTTCCCCAATATCTAAACTATATCATCTTTGCTGGAAATTCAGCTAGTTCCTTTTGTCTTAGCCCTACTGGTCACAGAGAACAATTAATCATTACCCTCAGTATAACTGCCTTTTACATAATAGAAAAGACTCTTGCTACCTCCTGTCTCTTATTCATCTGCTAGACTGAAAAAAACCACAATTATTTCAATCTTCTTCTTTATAGGTCATTTTTTCTAAACCTCTAATCAGTCTTACTCTCTTCAATTTACTACACATTTTTTTCCAACACCAAGACAATGGCCAGTATTCCAGCCAAAGATCTGCCAATGCCAGGAAGAAATAGAAAAGTTATCTCCCATGTATTACATCCAAAAGTCACAATAATTTGTTCAAGAATGAGATTTTTCCCATTTTGCCACAGGAGTCATACTGATGGCTCATTTTTATTTTGAGAACCATAAAAATTCTTATATCTTTTTCAATGCAACTACTAACCATTCAGGCCTTACTTTAAGTGTATACATCTTTTCTTCTTTCTGAATTCAATGCTTTGCACTTGTCTAAAATCAGTCACATGAATTTCAAAGAAAGCTTTTTCTCTAATCCTGGTCTTGCCCTTTAAAATGTGCGTGCCGCTCTTCCCAGGGTTGATTCAGCTGTAAAGTTTGTATATTGTATGGAATATGCAGAAACTCTTACACAAGAATAACACATTGACTTTAAAAGAATCCAATTTGAGGAGGTTTGTATGATTTATTGAGTCTTCTTCAATGATCTTTTAAAGAAAACTGCTGCTACTAGAGCAATTGTGTATTCACGTAGTTGCCTTCTCAATTTCCAGTGCGACAGTCTCCTGCTCTCTACAAAGCCACTCACTCTATTTTCTTTCTCCAGGAGATTCTTTCATCTATTCAGCAGAACCTATTCTGTGAGTAGACATCTTTATCTTGCTGTCCATTTCCTGCTCCCAATGACATAGAAAGGAATATTCAATCCTGTCTATGAGGGATACATCTGGTGCTACCCCTTCACCTGGTTGCTTCTTCTAATCTTATGCCAGCATCTGCTTCCCTCCATACTCTCCTGGACTGCGCTGATGCTGTATTTACACCCCCCTGCAATCAGCTCCCTGAGGGTTTTGCACAGTTCAGTGCATTAAGCAATCTTGTTCACATTTCACTAGATATCTTGGTTACCTCACCAACATCTTGGCTGCTACTTCATATGAGGAATCAACCTTTGCACACATTATCACTTTGCATCTGGCATTCAGACCTTCAGTCTGTCAAAGCTGGAATTTATTCATTTCAATGCTAATTTCTATCATACCAAGCATTTCTAATTGAATTTGGGATGCTTTCTGCAGATTAGTTTTCCTCTCTGCCACTTCCATCTTTGGGTTTGGCATAGGCAGATCCATATATATGCCACATAAAGATTGATTACATCCTTCTATAACCTATTGCAGCTCTTTGCTCTGTCTTGTCTGGAAAAAGGTAAGTACTAGAGTATCCTGAATAAGTCATTAACATACACATACCAGAAAATAAGGAACCAGCGAATGCCTTCAGTTTACTGCTTGACTTCCAGAAGAGGAAAAAGAACTACTTCTGTAAAGAGATTGCATTGAAGGAGTAAGCAAATTAAAAACTGGAAAGATGATAAGAAAAATATTCAGCAAGTCTAACAATGCTTTGAAATCCTCTTAATGCTGCTGTCACTGCCTCAACCAGCCTGCTGCTCTGCTACTTTGCAAAATCAGCCCTTCTAAATGCAGTACTTGTCAGGGACAGTACTTCTAGCTTGATGCCAGCTCAATACTTGTGCAGGAATAGGCAAGAATAGCAGAAAAGGCAATTGCAGCAGGAAGTTTTCTTCTTAAGCCTGTGCTCATATCAGGTGAGGAAACTCAGGGTTGCCCAAGATAAATCAATATATTGGTTTAGCTGTAAATAAAGTGAAGCTAATGGTACTTGCTTTTTCAAGGACACAGTTTTTATCATTTCCTCACATTTTACATTTATTGGTAACCATTAAATAGTAGAGTGAAAATTAAGGCTCTCCCATCATATCTACTTTAGTCTCCATTTGCCTTAAGCTTTTATCACTCATATCAAAATATGTTAACAGTGTATACCCCTTTTGCCTATATTGATGTTACATGAAGAGCTTATTTGAGTAGAAAGTGGCTTTTAAAATTGAAGGTCCCTGAACAGTAATCAACACATATTTCCTAAATATTTTTATAAATGCTTAATTATAAGCATATGTCTAAAACCCATTAAAGTCTGGGTGACCTAAGTACATGCTTAAAATCCTGCTAGGTAAAAAAAAAGTGTTCTTAAAGGCATATATATAGTATAATCAGGTGTGATAAATTTCTATGGAATATCTGCATTAAAGTCTTTGTCTTTTTGTTCTAGCATAGTGCTTATGTACAATACTGAAATTCGTATGCTTTGCAAAGCCCCGCTCTGTTTATCTGAAAAAAAAGTGATTATATCAGCTTGTAGTGCTTTTCAACAAAATCTTTTTAAGGTTCTTGCATTTTTATAAAACTACATTTTCTATGTGAGATAGTGTAAATAGGTGAGTTGAACAAGATAAGGTAGCCCAAGGGCTGATGCAAGATGGTCAAGTGGATGTGAAAGAGGTACATAAATAGTAAAGAGTTTTGACTAGTATAAATTAAAAAACCAATGACATTAAGAATAGATACTGTCATACACAGATGATCCCAAAGTGCTTTATATTTTATGCATACCAAGAACAATCCACCCACTACTGGAATACAATTATCTCTGTGGGAGAAGTGTGGCATACCATGATAGCAATCACATACTCCACCAAGATAATTTGATGCAATTGCAACCCTGAACACAGCAAGCACAAGTATATTAAAATTCTTTACAGGAACATACACACACCTCTATATATACATATATTAGTCTAGCAGCAGAGGTAGAAGGAGAGTACTTTAAAATATAAATTTCCCTTTTAAATTTCCTTCTTGTATTACTATTGTTTTTCAAAATCACAGAATCACACAATAGTTGCTGTTGGAAAGTATCTTTGGAGGTCATCTAGGCCAATTCAAGCAGGGGAAATAGACAAAAAGATAGAAAGTCTCCCCAGGTTTTGTATAATCCAAGGTAAGCAAAATTTACAAACCCTTCCTTCGCTCACCTCTAATTGTGTTTACTGTGCCTTTATTTCACTATCAAAAGGACTGCAGCAGTTGATACATGTTTTCTTCCCTTCTTTTCCTCCTTTCCCCTTCTGACACAAGAAACTGGCCAGTAGCTGATAAATGATTATCCCTCATTGCTTGCAATAATCAATTTGATCTCAGTATAGAAATGGAGAATTCAACTTTTACATATTTACCAATGATCCACTAGCCACAAGACATATCTTTAATAATCTGATTAAAAAAAAAAAAAAAGGAAAAGAAAAGAAAACCTCTAGAAACCCTCTACCTGTTCATGACAATAGCCTTTAGCCCCAAAGGAGTCTTGTGGTGTCAGACTGTGTGAACACATGAGGTGGCAGGAGGAGATGAAGAAAAATTTTGAGCTGTATGTCCCAGAAGCTGTATGTCATTCACACCTACCCTTCCTTTTTGGGCTGTCTGTATACTTTGCAGGAGAGAAAAATGTATTGGCTGAGAAGACAAGATTGTCTTTGAGGTGAATACATCAGACCATCAATTGTCAATAGAACTAGGGAATCTGATTCATCACTCCGATTCAATGCTATAATAGCTTAACTCCATTGAGTTTCAACCCCATTGTGCTCTTCTGTTGGAAGGGACCCATTTATGTGCAAACGCATGACAGATCCAATTTAAAAAGACTTTCTCTCTAATTCTCTCTCTCTGCAGTCCATCATTTATACAGACAGTTAAGTGCTGCATGTACATATATTGTACATACCCACAAAAAGCTAGGTTAAAAGAACTTGTTAGGTTGAGTGCTTAATAGCTTGGAAATGTCAGGTTTGAGGTTTCTTCTGCATTGTTAATTTGATCCTCTTATACATATGTATTATGTTATAATCTTTAATTATACCATTACATAAGTTCTTTCCAACAGGACTCAGCCTCACTTAAGGCTATGAATGTATGATGCTGACCTAGTGATCAATATGATGATCAATATTTTCTTTTACTTTCATTATTCTGACCCAAGTCTTTACTTAGTCCATACAATTCAAACCTTGTTTCTGTAGAACTGTGATTGATTCCTCATGGGCTGCTCTAAGTTCATGACTAGGACATCCCACTACTTTATATATATGGATGTACTTATTTTCAACTACCCCACTTGGGAACATGATGATATTACCTGTATTTCCTGGGCAGGAAATTGAGGCACTGAATTTAAAATCAACTGAAAACAGATTTCAGAGGGCAAAGCATTATACTGATATTCAACTCCAGTGTTGGTAATGTCCAATATTAGGCTGTTGTGAAACAAGCCAAGATCAGCTTTGAAAGTGCCTCTACTTTCCTGCTCATTCAGTTTATGAAAAAGCAACATACTTGAGAAGATGTCAAAATCCCCAGAATAAATGGAAAATGAGCAAATAAACCTAAGAGAAAGTGTTAGTTTAGGTTTTGGGAATCTGAGAAAGAATTGTGTGAAAAGGTAATCCACAATAAGAGGCACATCATGATTTCAAGGCTAGATATATACATACTCTTTGAAATCCTGAAGCTCTAAGTTCCAAATTTGTAGGTTAAATTCTAAAAGGAGCACATTAGTGACTCAGTCATTGCCAGGCCAAAGGCCTCCTTCTCTTATGCTGCTAATATGAATTAGATTTTAAATCATAAGCAAGCAATATACACTGTGGATTTGGGACAGACCGCTTTTTATATACCAGTGTACTATTCCCAATTTGATACACTGAGATACTGGCTTTTCAATGTACACATCAACTTAGATTTGGTGTAAGAGATTAGAAATCTTTCCAGATACACTAAGACTTTTTATGAGTAATAAGCAGAATGAGAGAATGGTCATATGAAAACTCTATCCCATTCCTTCTACATTTACAAAGGGTGTGCTGCCAGCAGGTCGAGGGAGGTGATCCTCTGTCTCTCCTCAGCTCTGGTGAGGCTGCACCTGGAGTATTGTGTGCAGTTTTGGGCTCCCCAGTACAAGGACATGGAGCTTTGAGGGGGTCCATTGGAGAGCCACGAAGATGATTAAGGGACTGAAGCATTGGTATGAGGAAAGACCAAATGAGCTGTGCCTGTTTAGCCTGGAGAAGAGAAGGCTGAGATTTGATCAACATGTTCAAGTACCTGAGGGGTGATTGTAGGGAGGATGGGGTCAGGCTCTTCTCCGTGGTGGTCAGTGACAGGACAAGGGGTAAACTGAAACACAGGAAGTTCCTCCCTTCCAGCCTTAAGCATTCTGTGATTCTGTGATTTACAGGAAAAAGATGAGAAATACAGGATTCTGCTAAGACCTAAACGGTTCTAATATGTTATTCTTTACCTTTCAAAGACTATTGTTTAGTGCTATTCATTAAAAAAAATCTGTCCCTTCCAACCTTAAGCATTCTGTGATTCTGGGAAACCCTTTGGAGAAGGGCTTAAAAGTGAGTTAGACAAGGAGCATCTCTAAATAGTATCAGGCATATTTATGTTTATGCATGCATGCATATGTAAGTATGATTACAGAAAAAAAAACAAATACACAAGAATTATTTTTTTACAACAAACTTAAAACCTTCTCAAGAGCATTGTTATTTTAGGTAAAATACTCTTTGCATTTTCTCTTGAGAACCACCAGGTTATCAATACCAGGTGAGATATTAATAGTTATAAATTAGATTGTTTTACCTAATTAAGTCTATTTTATTAAAAGACTCTGTTATTTATTTGACATCTAGTTTTCCTTTCCTCAGTTATCTTATCCAGTAACAGTATTGATACAAGTGTTTACTGTTGGTTAGTTAGTTAGTTTAGTGTTAGTGTTAGTTTAAGTTTGGTGATAAAACTGACATTGAATCAAAAATAAAGTGATCAAAGAAATCCAAAGTGTAATTTGGGTAATTTACTGTGTAGGGCACTCCCTGTGATGTGTGGCTCACTTCAGTGTATGTGTTGGTTGCTTTTATGGTTTTCCCCAACTGCTACATCAAAAATAAATAAATAAATAAAAATTACAAAGACTACAAAACAGAAGAAAACAGAAGAAAACTGCTCTGCCAGAAGGAGTCGCTGATGCCAGCACACGTTAGGATGCAGTGGTGTGTGATGCTACTATCAACAGCATTCACCTGCATCCAGCCCATCATTAACTCCCCACCCCCCACATCAGTTTTCCTGAAAGAAGTATCACCACTGTTAAACCTGTTTTTCAGAATAGCAATTCCTAAAAAGACAGTTTGGCACTCTTTTTTTTTTGTTTGTTTTTTTGTAATTTATCCTCCTTTCCATCTTCTAGGTTGGTCACATCAACATCATAGTCTCAGCACGTTACAGCAACAGAAGAGTTTGACTGACTTTGCAATACTTTTGCCCCACCAAAGAGTAATTTTAATCCATATAATTTAAATAGTATTCCAGAACAAAGAAACAATCAACTAGATTTAACATTATAGTGTGAAACTCATTCTTAAGATAAGGGGGAAAAAATCAAGATTATTACAGTTTTATGATTAGCTGCATTTGTTTTTTTATGGCATCTTAGATTTTGCATCTGGTTTGTGGTAAGGTCACTCAGTGATGTCAGTAGCATCTGTGTTTTGCATGCACCCAGACTGCCCCTGACAGCACTACTTACCTTCTTAAAATGTGTACATCAGAATCTGCCCTCTAAATGCAGATTGTCGAGAGAATTCATCTAAAGTTCTGTCCTATCCTCATAATTTGTAGCACAAAGAAAATCCAATGTTTTTCAATTTGAGAGGGAGGCAAAGGAACTTGACTAAGCAATCTTCTACTATGTGTGGACACTGCTCAAGAATAAGTGAGGAAAAGATGGCATGAGGTTAACGGTTAAATGCCACTCTTGCTCCCACACACTCCTAAAAGGAAGAAGCGATGAGTCCATGCAGCAAAATAACTGTTTGAGAAAAGCCCAGAAATTATTCACAAAAATAGGTATTTGGTAAGAAATAGGTAAAAAAAAAAAAAAATCTGCATTAATTTTGAAGACCTGGATAAATAAGACTTAGCATTCTTGCCTGTGCTCAGTTTTTCCAGTTTCTGTTCCTATTATTCCACTGATTTCCTTTCCATATTTAACTCAAGAAACTGAGAGTAGATATGGGCATCTACATGGATTTTGATGGAAGTGAGGCGTAGGCATGGATTGAAAAACTAGACCTTCATCTCCTTATACTCTGACAAGGTATTATAGAAAGGAATTATAGTACCTGAACTGCCTGTTAGACTATGTCAGCCAGAGATGCTATATCCCTGGAAAATTGGATAGAGCCAAGTAAAGATACTGGCTTGCAGCCAAGACTAGTGCAGCTTTGGTCCTGTGCTGCCCCACAGTTAATAAAAATTGCCTCAAAAACTGCCATGATGATCCAACAGCACCACTTTCAGAAAGTTACACTAGGCTTTCTGTACTTGTTTTACAAGAGTGCTCAAAAGCAGCACAGTTTAAATCTAGGCAGTTTATTAGGAGGAACATGTTCCATGACAGGATTCTAGAGGATTCACCTTACCAAAAATAATGTTAACTGCTACATTTTTAGTATAATTTTCTTCTCCTCATAGATGGGAAGCAGGGATAATACTAAAAAACATCTTGAAGTTCAGGTGTATTTTGATGTTTGTGCCAGTATCTGCTTGTAAAACTGTGTTATAGCTGGGAATACTTTGACAATGCTATAAAAGCTGATTATCTGGCACTGCATTAGCTTGTTCCTGGAAGAACTGTCTTCCATATTATAGTACTTAATATGTCTCAGAATAAAGATTTTCAAAACACAAGTTCCATGGGCATAGTTTAATCATCATGCATTCAGCTACTTTAAACTGCCAATTTATTTCCAGAACTGAACATATATAGAGAGAACAACAATATATATTTCCCTGTTGAAAAAGATTAATGAGTAAAAAAAAATGGTAAGTTTTGGGTTTTGTTTGTTTTTTGAGGGGGAGGGGAGGGGAGGATTTTTTTTTGGGGGGGGGGGGGGGATTCATAGAAAATGAAAAATTGCAATAACAACGATGAGATAATGATAATCCAGGAAGGTATAGATAATCTCACCAACTTGCCTCTTTCTGCTGCAAAGTAAAATGCAGCTCATGCAGTTCTCTACTATAAACCCCTGCAGCACAGTGCACGTATTAAGCATAAATAAACCAGCAAAAATCACTTCACTACACCTATGATTCTTTCCTCTCCAAGAAGATGAGGGGAAGGATAGACCATATATGAATTCATAATCTCATTGCTTATTGGAAAGGGGTTAGACTCAAGATGAATGTCACATAAAAGCCTGAATACATTACGGCAGTAACTCTAGCTTTATCCTAGCGAGAGAAGAATGTTTAATTGCATTCAGACACCAATGAAGGGACAGATCCAGAAAGTCAATATTTGAATTGACATTTTAAATTAACCTGAAGTTTGGGCTTACAGCTCAACACATGTCTAGTAAGCACACAGTTAAGGTTTTTAGATGTCTTTCCATGACTAGATTTTCTACCTACCTACACTTTCCATAACTGGGGAGCTCTTTCTACCAATAGCCAAAATAAACATATATACTGTGTCATCTGTATCATCACTGTACATGCTCCTCGTTTTCTTCAGGGGGTGTCTGTATGATAGTTCTTTTCAGCTTTGAAAAGAAGAGCTAACATGATTTCTGGTTCTCATAAGAATGGCCATAAAACATTCTACAATAAAACATCAAAGCTAATTTTGCTTCTTTAAAATTTGTTTGCCTGTGGATAGATGTTATAAATAAAGCTGACATAAACAGTAATAGACTTCTGTTTTGACCCAAGTAATTAGCCTAGTATTCAAGAGCTTACATATTCACACATTTAGAAAGGAAATTTTGACAATGGAGATGAATGTCTCTAGTTTCAATAATACTTTTTCATAGGGATTTGCAGGACAAATTTCCAAACAAATCCAGGACCTTCATTCTTTCCTCCATGCTATAAAAGCCAAGCACAGTTCCTTGATATTTGTTGTCCTAGCAAGTAAAAATATGGCACCATGAGCTAAAAAAAACAGTAATCAAAGGAAAGAAAAGCCTCCTATATATAGCGCCAGCTTTCATGAGTTTGGCTAAATGGACTTTCACCTTTCAAAAGTACCTGCTGCACTGAGTTGTCTACAACAGGCCAGTGAATGATCTCTGATGCTCCCTATCCCCAAGCAGACACTTGTTTCACGTTCACTCACGTGAAGCGCTGCTCCAATACACCACAAAATTTATATGGTGTCACCATTGACTGTCACCACTGAAATGTTCACCTATGCATTGTGGCTCCCTGGTATGTCTAATTGCATTATGAAACCTATTGCAAACCTATTGCAAAAAGTACTTACTCTCTTTTTTTTTGTGTGTGTGTGTGTACTGTTGTGCTTTTGTTTCTTGTATTATGTGTTTGCTTAGAACACTTAGTAAAGTAGATGTTTTCTACTTTAATTAGATGTTTGCAAGTCTTCTGTCTTTAAGCTATATAGGATATAATCAAGCCAAAATGCTTGCTTTTGACTTTGTTTTCTGTTTTTGTTTGTTTGTTTGTTTGTTTTTACTGTCAAATATCTAGCTTGTGCTTCAGTAGTTTTGGGAGAGCGCACATATCTAAACTGTAGAAATACAATATGCTAATACTTTCCAAATAGAAAAGACACACTCAGATGGTCACAGATTTAAGATATTTTTTCCAGACTATTTTTTTTTGAAAATAATTATTCATGAAGTAAATCTAATCTGGATTACATCAATGAACACATAAACAGTCTTCTTTACAAACATTTATTTGATAATAATATCTATGAACTCAGTTAAAATATAAATCCCAAAACCTGAGTAAATATGTATTATGTATTGTTTCATCTTTGTTCATTTACTTTGAAAATAAGAGTCCTAGTAAAGTCCAGTTTTTATAATTTTAAGAATATTGTTTTCCTACTGGTCATGCTAAAATTTTTTCATGGGGTAGGTATTATATAGTACCATTTTTTCTCATAGTTTTAGACACGTCTGTGTTCTGATTTAAAGTGACATTTCCATTGGTATTAACAGTATTAAAAAAAAAAAAAAGAGTGGAAACTCCATATGATTTTTTATTTTATTTTTATGTTTTTGTTTTGTTTTGTTTTACATTTTGTTGTATATATTAACTTCAGAAATTGTCTTTACCAAAGCATATAAATAGAAAATATAATAATATAAGTAATAAAATCAACATAAGAACATTGATATATTTGGAAAAGATCTTTTGTATCTAAATTAGTACATTTTAAGAAAAAAAAAAACAGATAAAAGAAAAAAATTCCTAGAAGAAGGTGAGGAGGAAAAAATATCAATGACATTTAAAATATGAAAGTAATTTTATTGTGAGCCCAAAGATTGTTTATGACAGAGGAGACATCTAAATACATCATGAGAAGCTTCATGTAAAGAGCTGTATAGAGAGAACCATTAGGAATGCATGAGTATATCTTCTGTTGGTGCAAAAATCCTCTGAAGAATGCGTTATAAATATATATCTTCTTCTGTACCATCTCAAGCTTGTCAAGTCATGATTTTTATATTTATTTTTTATAAATCTCCCTATATTCTACGTTCTTCTTAGAGCCTAAGCCCCTCTGTCAGAAAAGTGTTTATATAAGAATGCAAACTGGTTTATTTTAGAAGTTTCTGATCTTCATGTGGGCTCATTAAAGCCTAAAGGTGCACAGATCCTGAGAGTTTAAAATCAAATTAGCAACCAAAATACATCTTTAAGTTAATATCATTAAAAAAATATACATACAATGTTTTAAAATCACAAATCTTTGGCCTTTGAGTCATATTTTTGAATGTTCAGAGATGGGAATATTTCATGTATATTGGTATATATAAATCTACTAACATGTGCAGGTAACTAGCACCAAAGCTAGCACCAATATGGCCTAGCACCAAAGTTACAAGAGGATTAAACTTCCAAGTGGCTATAAACAAGCCTGAAAGCAGGAGGAGACATGAATTTTCTATAGACATGACCTTTACATCTCTTCTCCGAAATAATGTTTCTGTAATGAATATAGCTCAAGTGAAGGTCTTAATGCTTTAGGAACCCTCTGATTAGGGAATTTCAGGATATTTCAGGGGAATTTCAAGAGTGCTTTCTGGTTTGGTCCATGTTACAGAGTTCAGATTCCATATGAGGGGCAGAGCCACCCAACACCTATTATTTGCTGCCAGGGTCCTTCTCCAACAAAGCTTTACAATCCTTCTATGCATTTTCAAGAAAATACTGGGGGTTTTTTGTTTGTTTTTGTGTTTTTTTTTTTTTTTCCCTCCCAGTGAGACTGTGAATGCAGGTCCAGACTCTATGTGAAATGTAAAATCAGAGAGTTACTTCTGTTCTACATGGCAGATTCAGATTTGAGGGGCTAGGAGAGGTTGAACCTTACAGCCAGATCTCCTTGCAGGATATGCGCAACTTAGTTAAACATCAGCTCTCCATGCTCTGGGGGAAGGAGGTGTAGACAAAGGTGTTGAGATCAAGGCATGGAGTACAGTGGCTGGTATAGTAAAATAGCACCAAGCAAAATGGTGCAAGAGTCTGATTTATTTCCAATAATAGAGGAATTAATTACAATAACAGTTGGTTGGCTGGTTGTTTTTTTTATGAAGTGGCATGCAGAGTATTCAACCATCAAAAGGCTCACATAAGAGTAAAAAAAAAAAAACACAGGATAAAATACTCTAAAATGTTCATGCTCATCTTAACATTCAAAGTCTCTTAAAAGGAGAAGTTAGAAGTTCTATATCACTGTCTTTCCATTGATGAATTGACTAGTATCCTGCAACCCTCAACTACAGTAACAGTACTACAATAAGTTTACTGTATCTTCTTGTTTTAGTTCCTTGTTCTTCTAAAACCTTACTGAAACATTTTTTTACAGTCTTAAAATATCAAACAAGGGATGGGATCATCCTTCTTCAGTCAGCCCTGTTCTCAAATGTCAGAAGAAATTGTCAGGATCACCTCAGAGACCATTCTCTTCTTGAAATCCTTTCCATCTTTTTCGGGGCAGATGGGCATATTTTGGCAAACTCTTAAAAAAACTCTTAAAAAAGAATTTGAAAAGAACTATACACATTGATGTTTTTTACAAAGTACCATTAAACATATCATTTAAATGTTTGCAGAGACAATGCAGAGAAAATCGTATTTTTTTTTTTTTGGAAAAGGCTAATTCAATCTCTGATAAATTCATTTGAATATATACATTTTTTACTGCCTACCATATTCATTGTGCCAATGATTCCTAAATACTTAGCCATATGTGATTTAAAATTATGCCCATCACTGATTTTCCCCTTTCTCCTTTTGCACAAAAAATAAAAATCAACAAAAATTAATGACGTTTTTCAATCTTTCTGGAGAAATGAGAGAGAAAAGATTTACAGATGTTACTGACAGTTACCATGGTTATAAAATGTGCTTTCTTTCATGAAGCTCATTTTACATTTTCTAGTGTGAGACAACAGAGATAATTTTACTATATCTATAAAGTCCACGGTTTTATAAAAGAAAAAAGCAGTACATAATTAATAGTTTATATTACACTCAGGACAGTAAAAAATCTGTTATACTCAGAGGATTTCATGACAGAGACCAAATATTTAATATTCAGTACTATCATCCATCACAAGATCTATGTCAGATTAAATATATATATATATATATATATATATATCAATACTGATAGCAGATGGAAGTTCTAAAGATTAAGCAAAGAGAAAAAAGAAAGAAAACAAATGCAACAAAAGTAATACAACAAGAATCATACAAACTATCTCTGGCCAATAAACTGTCAATCTTCTTATCAGATCCAGCCTGATATTCCAAAGAAATAGCTTCAGGAACAGCTTTGAACCATAAACATTCATTAGATAAATATCTGGTGTTACTCCAAGAAAAGCACACTGCAAAAATAGCCAAATGAAATTCAAGAAAAATCATAATTAAGAATTGTTGAGATAACCCACAATATATTTAGAAACACAAAATTCATTAAAAAGCGTTTTTTTCCCTGCATATTCCAGAAAAAAAATAAATAAAAATAAAAAGAAAGGTGCAAGAAGGTTATATAGTGTTGCTTTGGTCAGTCCAGTTCCTCCAGATAGACTTCTGATTCCCCCCCAACTCTGAAATTTCTTCTCTCAGTTTTTCAAAATTTTGTTCTCTAGTAAAACCTTTCCTTTCATTGTCACATTACAGGCTCTTCACTTTCACCATTCTCTGTTGAGCATCTATCAGTATCCACATTCTACTTTGCTTCCAGTTGCCTTTCAATTTTTATTACCCTCATTAGAAACACATCCATATTTTCGCTTTCATCTTTTTCTTTAAGGATTTGAAGGATGACAAAACAGTTTTCAAAGAGAGCTGGGTCAGTAGCATAAGACATTTCTGATGAGATTTTCTAGCATGCAAAACAGCAAAACAGGAAGCAAAGTAGACCTGTGTGAAATCACTGTTTTTTTCCTTTCATGAATGGTCTTGTGATAAAACACATCATTTTATGCATTCCGCTGAGCAGCTTGGGAAACATTTTGAGAGAAAGGTCTGCTATAACATTTACTTCAATTATAATTGTATTGATTGTAAGATTTAGGGTGTAGACATATTCATATATATGCCATTTAGCCTATTTTATAGTTCTTATATTCACAAAGGAGTCTTGAGATTTTACCAAAACTGAGTAACTTCTATTTTGGACCAATAATGTTAACAATTACGATTCTATATCTAAACCAAAAACCTGTTTGTCAAAGGGCCTCAATATTTGCAAACCTTCCCAATTTCTATCTTGCGATATAGAGAAAAACCATAGAAGGAAAAGAAATCTTATATAAACACTGACAACATGAAGCAAAAATGTCCCTTTTCATGACATGACATAATATATACATGTTTTGTCAACTGTTTCATCAATTACAGCTTTTGTGCAGAGCTGTAAATCTACCCATATGTGCTAGTTTTAATAATCTCTTCATTTTGCTCACAGCATCCAACTGTGGAGTCTGAGAAAATTCTATTTTTTACATAATTCTTTATTTCAAGCAATATTTGTTTCTCAACAGTCAAAATAAAATTTCAATCAAAAAATTCCATTGACATGTCTTGTCCTTGTAGCTGAGGCATGTAAACATATGCAAACCTATGTAGTCTGATGATGTCCCAAATTATACAGGTCTGCTCCAAGACATGCTCCAGAGCAGTTAAAGTAACTGTATTGTTGGACCAAAAATGTAGAAGCACCTTTGAAAACTTCTAATGTGTGCTTCAGAATGTATGTTTTACGTAAGTTCCATTTTAGACACCTTCAGCATCTTTATTTTGGATCTACCCCAATATAGAAAACAATTTAGCGCTCCATTTGCTGCATTGCAGGTGCTTCTTGATTTCTGAATGCATATAAATTGATTCTGAAATTCCTATGTATAACTTTGAGATATAAGCCCTTATTCAAAATACTAGCAATATTACATGACAGCAACTTTAGACACTCCACAGTTCAAAGGGATTGCACTCAGTATTCAGCTTGCTATGGGAATATTAAATTCAAGATTGAGTGTAATAAATAGCGGAGTCTGACAGAATCACAAATATATAAAGTTGCCAAAATTTCATGCATATAGTGTTGGATAGATAGTTCTCTTGAAGACAACAGGTCTGACTCCTTAAGTCACCTAAAGACAATGACGTTTAATTCTAGCATAGCTACTTACAGCACTTTCCGAATTTCCCATGTCCCTCCACAATTACAATCTTAATTACCTACATGAAAATTATTATGTACCACTGTCTTCCATCATTCTTTTGGTAGCTATAGTGAACTACATAACAGTAATTACATGATACATGGAAAAAAATAAATAATGACATCAGTGGGATAATTTATCAAGAAGTTAGGGGAGGTAAGGGAGGTAAAGGGGAGGCAAAGCATAGGAACTATATATAACTAGGGTATGTAACATAGAAAGAATAGTCTTCCTTCGGTCAGATCAATGGGCTATCTATTACAATGCTCTCTCTGACTATGGTCAGGAAAGATGCTTATGGGAAAACTAAAAGAAAATGGAGTAAGAATAAACTAATATTTCTATCTTATAAATCCTCCCAAAAGCCTCAGTTTGGTGTTTAAGGGGTTCCTAAGCAAAAGGTTGCATTTATATTATGGATTTAATATACCCTATAGATTTTGCCCGAAGGATTTTTAACTCAGTTATATTTGTGGCAAGCAGAAAATCCTATGAATATAAATTCTATGATTTAATTTTGAATTGTATTAAATCATTTCCCATAATTGTTCTCTTCCTGATTCTTTTTCTGGCTTCATATATCTACATTCTATCTCAGATGAATCTTCCATTTTTCTAGTCTTAATGTTTAAGAACATCTCTTCTTGCCCCTTTTTGATTCCTTTACTGAGAAGAAAAAATAAGGATTGTACACATTATTCAAGATACTGGCATGTTGTAATTATATGATACATGTATCTAGTATCAAAATTCTATTTTGTATTTTATTCTTGATCCCTTTTATCCCTCCTGCTTTTTTTTTGTTCTACATTTGACCAACCCACATTTTCAGAAAAAAATGTCTAAAATGGCCTAACAGCTTTTTTTTTAATGCTTCTTTATAGCCTATATGCTGTCCATTGGTGTACACAAAGTCTGGGTTGGCTTTTCCATTCACGTACCATAATTTTGCATTTACTGACATTGCATTTCATGTGCCATTTTATTGACTGTGCAGTACCATGAAATCTTTCTGCAGATTCAGTCAATTCCAGTTTTGATGAAGATGAATAGTTTTATAACAAAACCAAATTTAATGATCTTGCTATTCACCCTTTATCCTAGATTATAAGAGAATATTTGAGAAATACAGATCCAAGAACCAAGTCTTGTGGGAAAATTTCATTAGACCTTTTAGCTTGTTATTGGTCATGGTATTTTCTCTTATTCATTGATAACTTCATTTCTTTGAGATGTGACAAAAGATCTAGTCGATAGCTCCTTGAAAATCCATTCAAGGTGCTTCAGCCAGATAACTCTTTTCTACATGTTTACTGATTTTTCAAAAATTATCTTTTTTGATTCATTTTGATCCATAATATCCATTTTAAAATAATCTGTTTAATCGAAGGAACATATTATCATTTATGTCATGTTTATTAATAAATATATGATCTGTATTCTTTAACATAGTTTCTTTAACATTTGCCTGATATAGCAGTCAGATGTAAAGATCAATTTCAGAGATGTTTTTCGTGTCCTTTAGAAAACAGTCAGAGATGCTTTTGGTGTCCCTTTTTTACATGCCTTCATTCACTAAAACCAAAATAAGCAGTAGGCTATCCACCACAAATAGATCTGCACTCTCATATTTGATTTCCTTTTAAACTCTTAGGCGAACGACATTTCATGCTAATAATATATAGCTATTATTTTTTTTCTGAAACCTTTTATTCTGACAATTTTGGGGCCAGTTCCTTACAGCTGACACCCATAAAAAAGAAACTTCTATAGTGTCCTTCATTGTTAGTACTTAAGCAAAGAATTTGTTAAACTTCTCTGCGGTGGCCTTATCTTTTGATAGTGCTCTTTTGGCACATCCGTCAAATAAATCAAATAGTGAGCATACAAATTCTTTGGCAGACTTCCTACTTCTGATTATATATATGTATGTATATGTATATACGTAAATAAATATATACATACATATACATATATATAATTCATTTTTATGCTATTAGCAAACAGCTCCACAATGTCTATGTTGGCACAATTCTTGTGTACTTAAGTCTACCTTGCCAAAGTCTAGACTATTTTCTCCTTTTCTCATTTGGAAAGGGACTCAGCTTTTCACTTTTAATAGTTTCACCACCCTTCCTGCTGAAGCAGAGCCAACGACCACCAGGAATGCAAGAGTCTTAGGGCCAGAAACCAGAGATACAACAGAAGGCTTGAATTACACTCTGGCAGGTAGAAAATGTGGACTAGGGAAGAAGCAACCAAGACAAAACTCTCCATCCCTGTAATGAAAAGAATGGCATATGTGAATGCCCACTCACACTATCCTGTGTGAGCATGTCAGAGAGCATCTATTTGTACAGAACTAAGAAAAATCATGGCGGGAGACAATGATACAAAAAAAGTGAAAAAAGTGAAAAACACAGTTTTGATGACAAAATGATCAAAAGCTTTGTTGCTTTGTTGCTGGAGAGCCCAGATTCCAAGATCTTGTCCCTAGAAATCAACACTGATTTGGTGAATATAGTGAATTTAGTGAACTGATTTAGTGAAATTAGCAGATCTGTAATAACAGGCAGCATTTTAGTCCTGTGTTGTGCAGGGAACTGAGAGGTTATTAGGATACGTCTTCAGTGCCATTTGCTATAAAGGTCTGGGAAAACAGTCTACGAGGAGCTGAGAAATACAGACTGAAAGCCTTCTAATGGGAGGAGAAATTTCTTTTTCCATTTCATAACCTGTCTTGGTAAGCCTCACGTGCTTATGTTCTGATAGATTGTCACATTTTTTATGTATTTCATAATATCATGTGGCTGTACGCATGATTTTGAAGTAAAGATGACCTATACTGGTCAAATCATCTCATTTGGGAGTTGAGAATAGAGTGGATTAGAATCACAGAATCCTTAAGGTTGGAAGGGACCTCTAGAGGTCATCTAGTCCAACCCTCCTGCACACGCAGGGACACCTAGAGCACATGGCACAGGACCGCATCCAAGTGGATCTTGAAGATCTCCAGGGAAGGAGACTCTACAACCTCTCTGGGCAGCCTGTTCCATGTCCACCATCACTGTTAAAAAAAAAAATTCTTTAAGTTCCTGTGGAAGTTTTGATGCTTTCATTTGTGGCCATTGCCTCTAGTTCTATCAGTGGCCACCACTGAATAGAGGCCAGTCCCATCCTCCTCACTGCCTCCCTTGAGGTACTTGTACACACTGATTAGAACCCCCCTCAGCCTTCTCCTCTCCACGCTGAACAGGCCCAGCTCCCTCAGCCTCTCCTCATAGGGCAGGTGTTCCAGGCCCCTGATCATCCTTTTAGCCCTGCGCTGGACTCTCTCCAGCAGCTCCACATCCTTCTTGTACTGGGGAGTCCCAGAACTGGACACAATACTCTAGATGTGGCCTCACCAGGGTAATTAACATAAGATGCTTGTCAAACCCGGAGAATATGAGAATATCTCTAGAACTGAAGCATCCAGTTTGCTTTCCTGTGGCAAACTCTGTCAGTGAAGTGAAAAGGCCTGTCCTCAGACCATCTTCTTTTCACACTCTAATCTTTAGCTGATCTTTTTGATGAATATCTTCCTCTTTCTATACATTTTAAAAACAGGAGAACAAAGTATGGAAAAGTTCTCTCTTGTCTTTTAAATCTGCTGCTCTCCAGAAAGCTAAAAGTTGGCATTTATAGGGCAGTTAAATCCTGTGGCAAAACCTTGGTGTGTCTATATTATGTTTCAATTCAAATCAACTAATCACATTTGCTTCTTATCCCGGAGCACTGTCAGCGAACACAGGCTGGACCTCTTTCGTGATGACACTAAACTGAGGTTTTCAATGTACTCTGTCTGAAGGACAGGAAGTACTAACTGTTTTGCTCTACTTATCCTTTCCTACTGGTCCAGAGTTCCAACTAAAGTAGATGCTGCTATTAAGGCACTGGTATTTGCGAGCCTGTCTGTAGTAAAACACCTCCTAATGACAAAACAAGCTAAAAAACCAACATTAATAGATTTAGAATCATTGAATAAATTAAATATAGTTTTCTTAAAAAACAAAGCAACTAAAGTTCACATACAAGGTAATATGCAATTTTGATACAACATAGCTGATAAATGTCTGTATGTGCAGATTTCCTACTAGGGCATGTACATGACTTGTATAATCCTGCAAAGGCTCCTACTATCTAAACAAATTAAATGATTTTGTTCTTTTTCATTAACATCTTAGAATGTAAAAAAAATTGAATATTAAAAAGATATATATGACATAAAATAACATGTCCCAGGCTTTGAAACACCAATAAAAAATATATCTCTGTATTTACATCCTACAAAATCCTTCTTTTACTGTGTCAGTGCTCTTTTACAGTATATTTTTATTACTGCTAGCCATTATAACTTTCAGAATTTGTAAATTTGAAATAAAAGTCTTCCTTTTCAGCATCATTAAAATTATATAGCCGAGTAAGTTCATTTATCTGTGCTTAGAACTATAGGTTAAGCTCTTGGGTAGAATTATAAGGAATTCTTGTTTTCCTTTGCAAACTAATTCCTTTAAATTATTTCAAAAAGACAATGTTTTAACATTTCCTTTTCAACCCACCTTGTTTTCCAAGCAGCTTTGTTTTTTTCCTGAATTACTAGATACTCTGTGCAAACTGGGTGCTATTTTGCAGGACAATTACAGCTATAGGCAGCTATTCTGAACCTAGAAGCACCTTATCTTCATTAATATCCTTTCACTATGTAAAATGCTGCTTCCTGAAAATGTTTCACACAGCATATCAATCAATCCACCTTACATTTATGAAGTGTCCTTCACGTAAACACTCCAGGCACACTGCAAAATTTAATATAAATACAGATACAATAAATATTTAAAAGGCAAAATCAAATAAAGACAATTTAGTTCTTAGCCCTACAAGTGGACAGTAATTTTGATGTTTTCATGTATAAATGAAAATTCAGTGGATATGGTTGGGATGTAGGTCTATATACAATTAAGGTTGAAAACCACGGCAATCTAGAAGAGAGTCTGGAAGTTCTGCAGCACCCAAGTGGCCTTACAGGAGAGCTATATCCATCAAACAGAAGACAAGATAGGATAAAAGCAGTGATATTATGTAGCCTTTATCCCAGGAGTATTCAATGTGTAGCAAGCTGAAGCATCATTAAAAAAATCCTTGCTAAGGTGTGCACTTAAGAATAGAGATCTCCTTAGATTTTAGTTCCTATTTACAGGACAATATAGGAAATGGCAAATTAGCCAAAAAAAAAAAAAAAAAAAAAAAAAAAGAAAGAAAAAACAAAAGACAAAAAGAAGGAAGGCAAGCAAGGGTAAGCGAGGCTGAGGCGAAGTGAGACGAGGTGAGGCACGAGGTGAGGAGAGGCGAGGCAAGGCAAGGTGGAAAGATTTGCTTATTCTGTCAGAGTTAGTATCATTCATATCTAAGATGGTACATTAAAATTAGAGTCCACCTTCATCATCACTTCTTCCAGGTGTGTCTGTTAGTTTTAAGGGCAAGCCACTACTAGGTCACAGAGTAGGTCACAAAGCTTTGGCAGAAAATGGAGATGTCTCCTTACTAAATTTCTATATTCTGACAGACCATAAATAAGAGTTTATCCTGGGTCAGGAACAGTCACATATTTAGACAACATAAATGCCAAAACAGAGGGAGCACTGGAAAAAAAATCAGATTATTATTTAATGTTTTGAATTCTTCACCTGAAGGAGAATAGCCCTCCTTTCATCCTGGATCTTTTAACATCAGGGCTGGTAAATACATAGTTAATGTGGTATAATTAAGATTTCCAAGGAAAGCTCACTAAAACTGAGGTCATAGTAATTATCTGAGGGAGTTAAAGAGCTGCCACTTGCAGATACCAGCATGGATTACACCTGAGATATCCATGCTAAGGAATCAATCAATAGGAACTCAGCTTTATCTCTCCTAAGTTCAAGAAATTCTGAAGACGTGCATGTTTGAATAACATGGGCAATTACGTAAAACATCAAGCAGCTTCTCTGGATCTCAAAGACTGCAAGAAATATATCTATGTATTATCTATACACATATGATATATCAAGATATGACAACGAATTGAGTTATTCAGTGAAAGCAGGCCAGTATAAGGCAAAAATCTTTTAGGTGGTGAGAGGCAGGCAGGAGGAATAGGAACTGTGAAAATAATGGGGATTAGCTAAAACATTAATTCCCTGGAGCAACATAATGGATTTGCAAGGAGAAGCAAAATCTAACCCAGACCAAGTTAATTAAAGAAAAAAAAAAAAAAAAAAAAAACACCAATAGTGTAATACACAGAATAATAATAATAAAAAAAGTTTGTTGGGTCCAAAAAGAGGAACTTAATTTAAAAAGAAATATGTATTTTCACTGCAGACACAGAAAAAAAATGGAATTAATGGAATTATTCACCACTATTAACATCATTCAATTAAAAAAGGTCAAAGGATTAAAATATTCTAGATACTTTGCCGCCCAAATATTCTTTGCTCTTTCAACAGTTTTCCTTCATTTAAAGGCTTCAAGCATAGGGAAATAATTTCTCACATGTGCGATAAGAGCTTTGATGCTGAAATGCTCTGGCCTGCACGATGCAGGTCAGACTAGTCAATAATGATTGTCCCTGTTGTCTTTAAATCCAATGAAGTAAAAATAACATAGACACATATGGATAAAAAATACAACTGATTTAGGACAGTGTTACAGACCATAAAGGTTTAACCTTCATCTGAATATTCTGAATGAAGTGATGCAACGTTTTGGGAGCATCTGCTATCCTCCACATCTGTCTGTCATATTTTGCATCCTGTCTAATCAATAATAAGCACAGATGATAGGAAATAGAGATTTTGGATCTTATTTCAGGCCTCTCAAACAGTGCAGATTCTTTCTAGCCTTCCTAAAAATTATTTCCTTTCTGGACTGGAAGGAGAATGGCAGCAGTTAGCAGAGCTGCTCAGGAAAGGTGTCTCTCTATAAAACATACATATAATCACATCACATTTTCAACCATCACAGAATGGCTGAGATTGGAAGGGACCTTTAGACATCATCTAGTTCAATTCCCCTGCTCAAGCAGGGACTCTTAGAACATGTAGCACAGGGTCACATTTAGGCATGTTTTGAAGATCTCCAGAGAAGGAGAATCCATAAGCATTCTGGGGCATCCTGTTTCAGGGCTCTGTCACCCTCACAGGAAAGAAGTTCCTCCTCACAGATGGATGGAACTCTCTGTGTTTCAACTTGCACACATTACTCCTTGTCCTGTCACTGGCCACCAAGAAGAAGATTTTGGCTTCATAATCTTTACATCCTTCCCTCAGGTATTTCTACATGTTAACAAGATCTCCTCTCAATATTGTCTTCTCCAGGCTCAACAGGCCCAGGTCGCTTAGTCTTTCCTCATAAGACAGATGTTTGAATCCCTTAATCATCTTCATTGCTCTACATTAAACCCTCTCTAGAAGCTCCACATCCTTCTTGTCCTGAGGAGCCCAGAACTGCACCCAACACTCCAGGTGCAGCCTCACCAGAGCTGAGGAGAGGGGTAGGATCACCCCTCTAGACCCACTGGCAACGCTCGTCCTAATGTAGGCCAGGATTCCCCACTGGCCACCTTGGCCATGAGGGCACGTTGCTGGCTCACGGTTAACTTGTTGTCAACCAGGACTCCTAAATCCCTCTCTGCGGAGCTGCTTTCCAGCAGGTCAACCCCTAATCTGTCCCTGTGCCTGGGGTGCAGGACCCTGTACTTGTCCTTGTTGAACCTCAAGATGTTCCTCTCTGCCCAACTCTCCATCCTGCCTAGGATCCTCTGAATGGCAGCACAGCCTTCTGTCGCCCACTCTATCCACTTTGGTGTCATATGCAAACTTCCTCAGGATGCACCTTCTTCGGGTGGGTTGATAACAAGTCCACCTATATTCTTGGTCCTTCTTCTGGACTTTCCTTATCAAAACTGAGTGGTGTCAGGAGGACATGTTGGAACTTTCCAAATATTTTGCTGGTCTGGGAGGCTTGACACTGATCTCAGAGATCTCAGAGATCTCAGAGATGGCTGTTAGAGGGTCAGATTCTCTTCAAGAGTGTGTGGAGATGGAGTCTGGGTCTCTCATTACATGTGTAAGTGTAGTAAAATCACTGCCGCCTCCTCAGACTCCGGCAAGAGTCAGGCCGGCAGGCTCACGTGTTCAAGGTCACCCGCGGCCTCCCAATAATCCTGAACTCCACTGACTCCTCTAAAGGGCTGAGGCTCCCCCTTACCGCTCCTGGGATCCAGCCAGTGTAGGGGATCCGCGGCTGCTGGTGTTCCGATCCCAGGCGCCTGCAGCTAGGAAGTAGCTGTCACGAGCAAGCTGAGAGTAGGGGTGTGTCTCCCAGGGGTCTCAGGCTACCAGCCCAAACACGACCCCAAGGGACGACGGGCGTAATAACGATCTCCACAGGAATCAGGTATGGTCAAGTAACGCCAGGTCGCCAACTTTATTAGGGTGGACATTAACTTAAATAGAGGCAAACGAGGGAGGAGATAGGGAGGAGCGATACACGGGATTGGTGGTATGATAATTACGGCCCCTAGGTGGTTGGCAGAAGCCTGTCAGTGGGCAGTCCACTGGCCGAGGCAAACTGCTCCGGCCCCCACCTCAGGGTTTCCAGAGCCTTGCACACTTGTGAGATGAGTTGCTCAGTCAGGTCTGCCGACCTGACTGAGCATGCCCGATGCTCAGGGGTCGTACAGGGGGCAACTGTACCCCCCTGTATAATCCCTTCTGCACATGTGCCGCACTACAGTTCGCGCAGGGAGCATGAGCTGGCTTTGGGGTTGCAGGGAGGACATGGAGGCCCTCACTGCGCAGCCGCAGGTGCTTCCCATGGCTATCTCCCTATTCTCCCACATATAAGTCTCCAGCATCTTGCTATAATCGCCAAAACCAGTGAAAACCTTCTATTCAGTTGCCCCATTACCAAATATTATCCATTTTCTATATGGAAAGATGAATAAACTTTTGTAAAAATATTATTGCATAATTATGAACTGCATCATAAAGTATATAGTGAGGAGACATGAATAGATTCCAGCATGTATTCCTTTAATAGTTTTTATATTCATAATAGCACATTTACAGGTAAATGTTGAGATATGTGCAAGGAATAGAAATGCTGAGTCACCCTCTGTTTCTCTAGAGACAGCATTAGGCACAATGTGTTAGGATATCTCTAGTATTCCCTGCATTTTAGGTAAATCAGAACCACTGAACTGAAAAAGTTCAGAAGGCCTTCACCTGTGACTAATCAAAAGTCTCAGGCCTCGTCTCCTCTTGAGCATTCTTACAGTATTTTAAGTCCTTAATACACCAATGAAAATTAATAAGGAATACTTTTTTTTTCCCAGAAAGGCTTTTTTTCACTCTTTTATATATATATATATGTATGTATGTATATAGGGCAACTACAGTTCTCTGTGAAAGGATTTTGGAGATTTATCTTTGTACTTTTATGAATTAAACTGTTAGGAACTGTTATTAGAAGAATGGTGTAGTGCCTGGAAAGCAGAATCATTATTTGATGAAATAATTACTTCCCCAGATCAACATTACTGAGATGAACACTTAATAGGCCCTAACAGATCAAGTTAAAAACAATGAATTTTTTTCATTGCGATGTAAATAATGTCATCTTCCTTTCTAAAGTAAATCTGTAGTTCACTAGGGTCAGAAGCCTTAAAACCACTTTGTAGTTCCAGTATATTTTTGTTTCAACATCATACTTTTTCCTCTCTCTCTCTTTTTTTTTTTTTTTTTTTTTCTGTAATGTCTGTAATGAGAGGTGAAGGCAGAATATTCACTGTAGATTAATGGATGTCAAACCATAATGAATTCTAGGAAGCAGATTGGCAGTATGAAGAGAAGAAACAATCATAAAGAACAGAGATTTATGTTTACAGATTTTTGACACTCCAGCACTTATAAGAATTGTAGATTGTTCTCTTTTTTTATTTTATTTTATTCATAAAATACCAATGATATAATAAATTATTATTATGTTTAACAAGTATTTAATTAACTTCTCTAAAAAGCTACAAGTCACATTTTGTTAAAACTTCTTTCATTTTCTTAAATGCAATTATCTAAAAATTATCAATCATTTTTATTAGTTAATACTTGAAATTGCATGCATCTCCAATATAATTATTAACGCCAGTCCATTTACTGGTTCATTTAACTCTGGTTATGCACAATTATGTGTGACATTTTAAAAAGAAGCACCATTTTCCTAATGATACAATCATTATTTTTTCTGAAGATCAACAAAAGATTTATTCATTTTAATTCTATTGCTTATCTTTCTACTGTCTAACTTATAAGGATAAGAGAAGCCAGATGGTAATGGAAAACATAGCTTTTGCAGTCTATATAATTGCCACTCATGAATTGTTTTTCCTTTTGTGTTTTCACAACAGCACAAAAGGAGGACAAAATAAAATCATCTAAGGAAAAATAATAAACAGAAACACTTCTCAGAGGTGAAGAAGTTGATCTCCTGAGGCCTACAGTGAGCAGAATAGTTTTGCACTGAATCTGTTATCAAAGGACCATGTTGGTACTCTTTTTCAAAAAGTAATGTTGTAGAAAATAAGATCATGAAAAAATGTCATTTGAATGGGACGATTGTGAAGACTGCTACAGTAGGGGACAGAGAAGGTTTGGTGACATCAGCATCATTATCAACATCAATCAGATGACATTATACTTGGGATGAAAGTTTTCCTATCTGATTTTCTTTTCTTCAGATTTTCTTTGGGAATTGAAGAAGACAGCAATGTCAAGAAATATAGGTAGGTTCTCAGGATGCTTTAGAAGTCCTCACATGACTTAGATCTATTGGAAGATATGGGCATGTGAAAAAAAAAATCACATAAAAGTTCCATCTTCTGTCTACTGTTAGAGATATGTATGGATATCTGAAGATTACCAGCCCTCTAACAGTTCTGAGTTGCCTAGAGATTTGCCTACATGAAGATAGCTGTTTTAGTCTTGAGATGGTTAGATGATATTATGCTTAACCCTGTTAGAGTCTAAAAATTAGTCATTCCATTATGTTAGTCACTGAAAGAGGAGGATGTTTTAGGCATAGTTAGATATTTTATCTTACACAGCTTATATAGCTTAGTCCAAAATGCAGTATAGAAACATGACAGACTCTATTCCCCTCCAAGAGTTATTGATGCCATGTGCTAAAAATGAGTCTAGCTAATACTGTCCTTAGTCTCTACTCAATATCATAGACATTTTCATTTTCTCTTTACTGATGTGAGTGTGCAGGTTTAGGGAAGTAACAGTGACCCAAGGAGAGATCAAGTGGAGATATTGACTGACTGGGGATAGCATTTTAGGAATGGGCTTAAGAGTTAGTCCCTTTATTAATGTTAAACTTTTCTTATGGTCAGTATAGAGAAAAATATATTTTCTTTAAAACATTTAGGGAAGGTCAAAAATATAGCTCTTTGGAGATTACTCATTTTTATTTTTATTTTTATTAATTATTTTTTTCCTATTGCTTTTAAGGTAACTTTGGACTAGTAGCTCAGACACTGATGCTCAACTTTTAGTCCCCTTAAGTGAGTCAAGTACTACCTTGAGAATGTGTGGGAGTCTTACTTGGATATTTGTCGATTTGTTTCAGTATGTGAGTTGTATGCAGCTGGATAAGAGTGTGAAGTTCAGACCTTCTTTAGAGTGCTATGACTGTAACCAAGTACACTTCTTTGGTGTGTTTTTGCATTTGCAGAAGTAAATAAACAGTTCTTGTTGTGGTCATCAAGTTTGGATGAAATGAAGTAAATAGGTTCCTCATGAATTTCCTCAGTTTCTAAGTTTTGTCATTGTTAACCTTCCTTTCTTTAGAAATATATATACAATTTTTGCAAGTATTTTATATTCCATTGTATAAAGATTAGATCCATTTTTTTTCTTTAAAATTACTATCAGATACCATCTTTTTTGGCTTTCAAAATAACTATTGACTGTGTTGGGCTGTAGAATTCACAGACAAAAAAAAATTGAGGAAACATTTCCCTATGTGTTCTTCTTTGTATTAGAATTTAGCTACATTTTTAAAAGCCCATGGTATTTCTTTTTTGTTTTTGTTTTATTTTTTAAATACTATAATTTTGCAATGAATGGATTACGAAGGGAAACTTGGACAGATTACTTAACAGCTAACAGCAATACAAGAGTAAATCTTACCTTCAAGCACCTTTTACAGGGGTTATCAATCAGGCATAACTTCTGCATGAGAAACACATTACATGTGTATTTAAATACAATACTGCAGAAAATTTAACTTCTTAATTTAAGTATCCTACCAATACACTGTAAGGTGGGTAAATAAATATAACCCCTATTTCATGGATAGGAAAAGTACCTACATGTACACACGCAAAGAAATAAAAAATAACCAAGACTTTGCTTCAAAGCCATGAAAATAGATCTTAAGATCATTTGTTTTCTAATTCTGGATTTAATCTGAATAGAAGTCAGCGGAAGTCAATGCCCATGTTTAAGTACAATTAGAAATTTTTCTCGTCCTTTGTCATAAGTCAGCCTGTGGAATAAAGGTTTGTTCCGGTTCATTTTGAGGACAAGCAAGTTGTACACTACATCTCCATAAGGACTATAGAGCTTCTGTTTTGCCTTGGGCTTCAGGGCTTGCCTTCCTCTTGTGCTTTAATGTTTCATTCTGAATTTAAAGCTTCTGTACTACACCAGATGGATGGCCCTGCAGATGGAACTCCTTTTTTTTAAATTATAGATGCAGTACAGGTAAAGAATGAGCAATAGCCAACGAACTTCCCTCATTTCCCTCATGTAGCCTTGCTTACCTCCTAGTATAAAGGGGACATCCTTCAGCAAGGTGATAGTTCCAGATCTATATGACTTCTATCCTTGACTTTTGTGGTGATTGTCCCAAAATGGCATGCAAAGGACTCAGTCTGGGAATACTGGTCCTACATGAACTGCTCTGAGTTCAAGTGAATAAGTGAACCTTACATATGCTTTTCTCATGAATTAATGAACTTAAATAACTCTTCAAATAGTCTACCACACATTCTAGGATTAAGTGTGCTCTAATTTTATTTTATTTTATTTTATTTTATTTTATTTTATTTTATTTTATTTTATTTTATTTTATTTTATTTTATTTT
>JAWLRI010001036.1:686333-728058 GCA_034781795.1 Crypturellus tataupa
TTTTATTTTATTTTATTTTATTTTATTTTATTTTATTTTATTTTATTTTATTTTATTTTATTTTATTTTATTATTTCCCCCCAGACCCTCATCCTCCCATTAGCATTTGCCATCCCCTTAGAGTCTCATTAATAGTAGCAGAGAGTGATGAGTGCTTAAGTCTGACAGTATGTGACAAATTGCTGGTAACTGCCCCATTCAGCATCATGTTGGAACTCTGGACATCCTGCAAATATTGTGTAATAATGCCACTGAATGCTTATTAGAGACTAATGAGATTTGGGCACAGTCATCTTGAACTATTTAGCTTTGCAAAGGAATGTGCAATGTCCCATTACAAAAAAACTCAGCTATTCAGTCCTCCGTTTTACCGCGATATTAACTAAATATCTTAATTAATTTTAACTAAACAGTTATTGCTTTGTGAAGGATCCTGACCAGGTTACATTCTTACTTAATGAGGAAATTACTCTAGAGCTGTTAACAACTGAACAGGGCTCCCCTTGGGAGAAGACATGAATTCTTTTCTTAAGAAAAGACTGAGCAACCAGATGGGCACCTTCGAGGCATACACAGCTTCAAGGGGCATGCTTCAAGGGCCTCAGCTTGCCAGCAGCAATGCTGCTTGTTTACCATGAAAGGATTTTCTGTGTTAGCTTGTTTAAATTTATAATTTGGGAATCATCAAATAGCAGGATAAAGATATGTTAATTGAGGTGAATTGTGCTAAACTCTTCAGAGCATATAGACATGAGTATTTGACTGAAAAGAAACCAGTGGAAAAAATCAGAACAAATTCAGAGCTGTGAATTTCTTTTTTTTTTCATGTTTCTGCAGTATTTGTTCTTTAAAAACAAACTGTCTATGTTCCAGTAGTGGTTTTGTAAAATATATAAGCTACATATTTGCCCTGAAACTCTTACATGGCACTTCTGGATTGACTCCAAATGTATATTTTTGGATTTCTTAATACTGTATACAGGATATCTTTGACTAATGAAGGCTAATGACTTTTAATCAGAATGCAAATAGGATCAGATAACCCTTTCATAAGGAAATGTTATTTTTTAATATTGGACTATCAGTAGTAAGTATTATTCACCTTTGATACTGCAGTATCAGTCCTATTATGCCCTATTTTGGAAGCAATACTCATATAACTAATACTTACACTGCTTTAATGTGTTGATATGTTAATTACAAGTCTCAGAACATTTAGTATGTACATGCTCCAGCACCAAACAGGGTAATCAGACAACAGGTTAACCATGAGTAGGCAATGCGTCCTCGTGGCAATGAAGGCCAATGAGATCCTGTCCAACATCAGGAGGAGCGTTGCCAGAAGGTCTAGGGAGGGGATCCTGCCCCTCTCCTCAGCTCCGGTGAGGCTGCATCTGGAGTATTTTGTGCAGTTCTGGGCTACTCAGGACAAGAAGGACGTGGAGCTTCTAGAGAGGGTCCAGCGTAGAGCAATGAATATGATTACGGGTCTCAAACATCTATCTTATGAGGAAAGAGGGGATCTTGTCAACATGCACAAGTACCTGAGGGGAGGATGTAAAGAAAATGAAGCCAATATCTTGGTGATCAGTGACAGGACAAGAGGTAATGTGTACAAGTTGCAACACAGGAAGTTCTAACTCCATGTGAGGCAGAACTTCTTTCCTGTGACAGTGACAGAGCCCTGGAAGAGGCTGCCCCTCTGGCAGGCTGTGGAGATGTCCTTCTCTGGAGATCTTCCAAACCCACCTGGATGCCACCCTGTGCCACGTGCTCTGGGTGTCCCTGCTGGAGCAGGGGGTTGGACTAGATGATCTCTAGAGGTCCCTTCCAACCTCAACCTTTCTATGATTCTGTGATTAAGTATTCAGCAAGGAATATTTATAAACATGAGGATATTTGTATTCCAGGAATATAGGAACATTGCTTAATTTTATAATACTTATGTTTATTACATTATTTAAATTAATTAGATTTCTATTTATGAAATAATAGAAAAACTGCAGTATCTATCAACCTGAAGTAGGTTAGGTATAGCACACTGAGAATGATAGATAAATAGTTCGGAACTGGTACATCCAAACTGATAGGATACCACCAAATTGATACAGTGTTACCAAGCATGATATGCTATTAATTGGGGGACTGAGACTCTTAACGTTCCAGTCTACCCCAGCAGATGTTTAGATTTTTCCTAGAAAAAAAAGTGCTCCACTAAGCAAACAACTTGTCCAGGCAACATTGATTACAGAACTTAAGCTGCAGCAAGTGACCTTTGGTGACAAAGCCATCTGGGCTAAAGACACTTGGCAGCTGAGCAGTCTTTTGAACGAAATCAAGCAAATCCAGAATCTGTCTGACTTCAGAGATTTTTTTTTCTCTTCTTCTTTATTTGGGCATGATGAGGGTGGAGGGGAAGTGAAAAGATAGAATAGGGGAGAGGCAGGCTATAGTTGTCATGACTTTTCACCTATCTGTCTTTGTTAGGAAGGAAAAAAAAAAAAAAAAAAAGCTTCCTCCAAGAAGAATTCTCTTCTTGGACTCCTTAAAGAAAGCCATATTTCCCTAATAGATGTCAAATTCATAGATTCTCTGTATTAGCAGAATAAACAGATTGCTAGATTGCTTAGGCATCTTTCATCATGTAGTCTTATTAAAATAAAAAATATATAACTATAAAAATTTATAAGTTTGAGATATACTGCTGTTATTTTTCTTCAGATTTAGCACAGGTTTACCCTTAGTGAACATTGATTTAAAGTTTTGAGTGCTTGACAATAATTATGCTGCTAATAGCAACAGCATACATACACAGCTACTCAGAATACATTAACCTTATTGGTCAACAGCTTTAAATGATCAAATGCAGACAACAGTTTTCCTCAGCCTAGGAGCTACAGAAGAGACCAAAAAAGCTTTTCCCTTCTCACACCACGGGGTTTAATTGCATCCTGGTCCCACCAAACTACCAGCAAATCAGTTTTTTTTTTTTTTTTTTTTTTTTTTTTATTTCTGGCAGACCTACAGGCCAAATTCAGGATATTTCATAGGAAAAGTAGAAAAAAAAAAAGAGTCCCAAGTCCACAGATATTTTTTCTACAGTAGCCCATCCATTTCACTCTGTATGCAGCCTTGGTCAAATACCTAAAATGAAACAGAGAAGGTTGGTTCCTTAGCTAAGCAGATCTTGGCGCATTTAAAGTTCTGTAAATTGTAATCAGCACTTAAAAACACCATTCCCGAGGAAGCTGGCAACAGCCCATAGGTATCTACAAAACTGAAAAAAGACTGCAGAAATTGTTCCAGGTAAACTCCATAGTGAGACAAACAGTGCATGTGAGAGGGGAAAAAAAATGATGGCCTTTCAGGGCCCAGAAGAGCAATACAGCCTCATTACAACGCAGCAGTGAGAATTGGCAAAGAAGGCTGGTCGTATGATGTCAAAGGATTCAGAACATTTCCCTTGAGCCCTAGGATATTTAAAATTTGGAGGCACTAATAGAATAGGATAAATGAAATGTGACGGAAACATCAATAGTTAAATTCATAAAGCCTCAACATCTCCCTAGTCATTTCTTCTCTCTTAGGGAATGACTTAGTTCTTTAATTAATCTTATAATTTACACTTTATTGAGCACGTAGCTAATATTACTATTCTTATTATCAGATACCGCTCTGTTTTATAATACATAATTATATATATGTTTGGCAGGTTAGGGATAGTGTAACAAAGCAGTTATATCTAATCAACCAGGAAAAGTCAAAATCTACCAGTGAGGTGAGGATGAATATTTCAAAGGTGTAAACTCACAGGAATTGAAGCACCTAAACCAATTCCAGCACTTGACATGTTTTCTTTATTTAATTGTATGAGTTGTGAATGTAGAGAAAAACCTTTGTAGGCCATTTAGCACAGTCAAACTTTTAATAACTTCACATGTGCATAAACTAAGCCAATTTGATCAGCTGTTTTTGAATAAATTTACATCAAAGTCACAGAAAGCTGCAACTATCTCATAATATTGCTTCTTTATTTAACATTATGTTTATAATTTACATTGTTCTTTACTATTTACAGTACACGATCTCTGAGCATTCACTTTATTATATGTTGCATGAAATATAAATAAAAATAATCAAAACATTATTTAATGATAGTTTATATCCCAAACACAGAAATCTTTAATAGAAATAGCTGTACAGACTCTGTGAAGAGGTTATACCATATGGGCTGAAGGGAAATTTGTTATTATTGTAATGAAATCAGAAAAATGACATGAAAACAGATTTATCATTTTGTGGTAAGATTGCGAACTGCACTATAGAGATTTTTTCCCCCTTAGTAATGCATAATAAAAAGATTTGCTTTGTGTCAGTGCATAAAATATCTCTACAAATCATCTTAAGTGCAGATCTCAATACAAGTCACAAACAAAAGGAAGACTAAGAATATACTATGAAAACTTCCCAGGCCAGTGTCTTGACCCTCAAATGGTATC
The DNA here is from genome assembly GCA_034781795.1 of Crypturellus tataupa. Lineage (NCBI taxonomy): Eukaryota > Metazoa > Chordata > Aves > Tinamiformes > Tinamidae > Crypturellus > Crypturellus tataupa. The sequence goes on from JAWLRI010001036.1 coordinate 690,833, forward strand.
TATCTGACCTTAATATTTACCAGCCTTTAGGAATAAGCCATTACTTAACCCAGTAATTACTTTGCCAGAATGATGTCATTGAGCAAAGTGTTGACAGATGACAATATTTAACTTTCAACAGACTTACAACTTTGCAGGTTTTGCTTTTTTATTTTTTTCTCTCTTGCCTTGATAAAGCATAAGAGTAAAATGTTAACACAAGTCTTGAAAGTTCAATTTCCACCTTGTATAATGCACTTGGCTCAGAAATGACATATATTTGGCACTATTCTACTTCATCAGTGTTAATCATATTTTCTTTCAGCTTATCTTCAAGGATTTCATCTGCCTTATACATTCAGCTCGTCTGGTTTCAAAGTCATTTTTTATTTTCTTATCTTTTTAAAATTCTTCATTGTTGCTTATTTAATTATTTTTACATTGTTAAACAGGATTTTAGAAAGCATCTCCCTAAAGAAAGCTAATCCATATAATATAGAGTTCACCTTCAAAGCATATTAGATCACCCTGTACTTTTTGTTACAGAACATAAAAATGTAAGGGCAAAATGACTAAATTGTATTTCAATCAGGATTCCTGCTACAAAGTCAAAAAAGTCCATCATCGTTACCAGAAGTAGAGTTAGTAAAGCAATGAGGAATTCAGAAAGGTGATTTTTAGAGGATGTCTTTCTGAACTACCATACAACAACCAGTAGAGTGCAGAGCAATTTTCATCTAAACCAGGATTCTGTGGGAAATTATCTGCCTTTAATTTTATAATGTGATGTATGATAGTCTACAATAAAGTACACAGAAATTCTTAAATGTCAATGTATACAGCACTTCGTAAACAAGAAACAAAGTCAGAAGTCTAATGTGTTTCTGGAAATTATCTCTTTTCAGACTCAAAAGACTGAAAAGAGAGAGCTGCCATCTTCTGTCTGAATTGTAACTACTACGAAGAAGGTGCATTTGTTTGTAAGACCACACTGACTTCCAGATCTAAAGATGCCTGCAACTTACAGAGTTCATGAAAAAAAACCCCTACAATTATGTATCTTCACATTAGAAAACAACAGCAAACAAGGTATTTATTACCAACAGATAGAAAGTTACCAAAACATTATTTCACTTCTTGCAGTGTCAAAAACAATAATTTGGCATCAATGTAGCAGAAACTTACATTCACTTTTATTATCTGACTGAAACATGCGCTTTTTAAGCTTGTCAGAGCCTCACCAGAATCTCCTGCTCTTTAGTAAAATGCTGTTGGTTAAGTAGTAATGAAGAGATACTGCAAGGAGCATAGGCTTTAAATGAAATTTTCAGGGGAACAGAAATTCACCCAATAAAGGAGAAATCTATGGTTGTACATGTATTTTGACTTGATCCCCCCAAAAGTATTGGTATTTACATCAATGTTGAAGTTATCTTTTTAATACTTATTCATTAACAAGTAATTACTTCTCAATAATCCATTAGAAGGAAACAGTAGGTATTTCTCTCTAAGTTTCATATAGAAATAATTCATCTTGTTCATCCACAGCTAGAAAACTTAATTCTTTATTGAGCGTGATGGGTAGCATGGTCAAATTCACTGGATTGCACTTAAGTCTGGGCTCTTAAATTAGTGGGTGAAAAAGAGTCATCTCCAGGTAAGAGTTCAGTCCATCTAAGATATGAATCCTCCAAAATGTTTTAAACAGCTCACTGCTCAACATTGATGGCAAGATCACAAAAAGGGATAGCTTTTTGCACATAGAAGCCAATACAGAAGGCAATAATTGAGCCACGAGGCTTTCAGTTCTGTAGAACCTACTTCAGCTCCAAGTAGTGCCTCAAAGAACTTACTACTGGGTAAAGTGAGTGCGGTAGCAAAAACATCAAAGACCATAAATGTCATGAAGCAGATTTGAAATGGGTAGATTTCCAATGCCATTTTATGAAATAAAACTAAAACACTATATTATTCTGGAGTTAAAAGTCACAAATTTGCTCTTGCTTCCCAAGACAGGGAGATGAGCCATATTGGTAAAGAAGAAGAGTGTGTGTCTGGGAGCCACCATCTTCCTATGGTTGTATTGCAATCTACTGCTTTGTCAACTGAGCCATAAAAAAAGAGAAATTATTATAGTTGTCATAAAGGGTTGTATTGAAAATTTACAGCACCTCAAAGTTTAAGGAAAATAAAGGCAGTTAATTTAGGTCACATTAAAAATGTGTCTTGTCTAATACCCTGTCACAATATAGGAACAGAGCAGATATATATGATAGTGTCCCAGAATATCTATCATTTATCCAGCTATCCTCCAAAAAATATCTTGAATAATTCCGAAGACAGGAATGGTTCCTATGAACCTTTAACCTGAAGGGGGTTTCTTTCAATGAAATCACCTATGAAAAACCTTGATTTGAGCATACACAACATTATGCAAGAAACAGTTCCACAGCTAAAGTATTCCATGGTATGGAAAGTTTTTTGCTTGAAAGGTTTATCTGCCACCTTGTTTGATTCTTTGTAACACTTTTATGAGACGATGCAGTCAACAAACTCAAATCATTGCCTTTTTTTTTTTTTAATTTTATAAACTTCTATTTTTCTCCTCATATACTCCAGTACTGATAAGGCCACATTCTGAATACTGTGTTCAATTTTGAGCCCCACAGTACAAGAAAGACATTTTGGTGCTGAAGCGTGTCCAAAGAAGGGCAACTAAGCTGGTGAATTGGCTGGGGTACAGACCTTACGAGAAGTTGCTGAGGGAGCTGGGGTTATTTAGTCTGGAGGAGACCCAAGAGAGACCTTATTACTCTCTGCGACTACCTGAATAGAAGTTGTAGTAAGGTGGAAGTCGATCTCTTCTCCGGAATAACTATGGATAGGACAAGAAGAAATGGCCTCAAGTTGCACCAGGAGAGGTTCAGGTTAGATACTAGGAAAAATTTCTACAAGAAAAGAGTAGTCAAGCATTGAAACAGACTGCCTATGGAAGCGGCAAGTCACCATCCCTGGCAGTGTTCAAGAAACATATAGATGAGGCACTTAGCGACATGGTTCAGCGGGTATGGTGTTGAGGCGCTTACAGTTGGACTCGATTATCTCAAAGGTCATTTCCAACCACGATGATTCTATGATTCTCTTCTACCTTCCCTCCTTTTCACTACGAAAAATTCTAGCATAATAATAGCTTTTATGGAAACAATTCCATAATTTTGATAATTCCTGAGTCTTCATAGAATCATAGAATCGTTAAGGTTGGAAGGGACCTCTAGAGATCATCTAGTCCAATCCCCCTGCACACGCAGGGTCACCTAGAGCACATGGCACAGGATCGCATCCAAGTGGGTCTTGAAGATCTCCGGAGAAGGAGATTCCACAACCTCTCTGGGCAGCCTGTTCCATTGCTCCGTCACCCTCACTGTTAAAAAAATATTCCTTAAGTTCCTGTGGAACTTTCGGTGTTTCAGTTTGTGGCCATTTCCTCTAGTTCTGTCGGTGGCCACCACTGAAAAGAGGCCGGCCCCATCCTCTTCACTCCCTCCCTTGAGGTGTTTGTATACACTGATCAGGTTCCCTCTCAGCCTTCTCTTCTTCAGGCTGAACAGGCCCAGCTCTCTCAGCCTTTCTTCATATGATAGGTGGTCCAGGCCCCTGATCATCCTTGTAGCCCTGACTCTCTCCAACAGCTCCACATCCCTCTTGTACTGTGGAGCCCAGAACTGGACACAGTACTCCAGATGGGGCCTTACCAGGGCTGAGTAGAGGGGTAGAATCACCTCCCTCGTCCTGCTGGAGACGCTCCTCTTAATGCACCCCAGGATCCCACTGGCCTTCTTGGCCACAAGGGCACACTGCTGCCTCACAGTCAACTTGTCATCCACCATGACACCCAGGTCCCTCTCTGCAGGGCTGCTCTCCAGAATGTCAGTCCCCAGTCTATACTGGTGTCTCTGGTTATTCCTCTCCAGGTGCAGGGCCTTCAGCGTTATTTTACATACTCCTTTATATGATGAGGGACCAGATTGCACACAAAAGTTTGGATTGACACAGTTTAATTGATGCCATAATGTCATTATCTAGTTGTTTGCTCGGTCATTCCTGACAACTCAGAACATTCAGTGCAAACTTCAGAAAGGTGAGAAAGTTGAGTGCAAGAAAACAAGATATCCACTACAACTCTGTATATATCTGATCCTCATCTATATATTATCTGACCCACAGACATGATTATCAATCTCTTGATAGTCCTGGAAAAATAAAACAAAGCAAAACAAAAATCCACTATTTCTCCAAATAAATTTTTCACTGTCAACCTTTTTGTGTAACAGAATCTCAGGGATCAGAATTCTAATCTAATCTGCCCAACTGTTCACCATTTATATAATAATTATATCTGTTGTCTGTAACATATGGTTGCATTATGCTTCTTTACCCACAGGTCTGCAAGTATGTTCAGGATCTGCTAATTGACACCCATCTTAGATGGGTAACTCAGAATTTAAAGCACAATTTAATTCACATTCTGTGTTCTATTCAGACAAGTCATCATATTAGGCCGTGCCTATTGCATATCATGTAAAATCCACCCTCACACTGCCCAGACAAATAGAAATGTCATGAAGAAAACGGAGTTATTAATGAAGTACCATTTACACTAATAGCCCCATTTATACAGCGTACCAGGCTAAGTTTTTCATATTACTTCACTAATTCTCTGCTATGATATCATTCAGCAAGAATATATATATATATATATTTTTTTTTAATTTGAATAACTTTTTCTCTGTCATCAGCTCAGCATACAGCAAAAAACGAAGCGAAGTATCTGAAAGTAGGTGATGGACCAAAAGAGACTTTGCTTAAAAAATGGCTCCTTACAATTGCAAACACTCTGCATCTTTTTCCAACATCTGTTTGTCCTTTACAAATATTTGGTCCATTTTGGTCCATTTTGGACCAAATTCACTCTGGGCTTAATTGTACTGATTTCAGTTGAGTCTCACCTGGGAATAATTTGGCCCTTCATGTTTGTCTAATCACTCAATTATCACTTTTAGTCTAGATTAAAAATTCTTTTCCTGGTCACGCAGCAATTCTAATCCATATATGACCCTATATTTGTTATGTGAAATGTTATCACATTCTAGTGATTGATGTTCTTTCTGATGTGTATTGTTATGTATTAAGCCTATTAATACCTTGGTATTTTGTGTGCTATTGTTACATAGTCACATAATGTGCACTTTTTTCCTTTGTAATAAATAAAAAGGTTAAATGCTATGCATGTGAATAATAAAAAGTTCAGCCTCTGATCCATGCTTGGTCAAACAGACATTTCCAGCTTCTCTGAACATAACCAAAGAAAGAGTTCCCATAGTCTACTTAAAAGAACCTCACTGACCAAGGCTGTAAAACAAGCTATTCTTTTGAATGAAAAATATGGAACGTCAATCACAATGTTTCCATTTCAACTGCCTCCTTGAAAATGGTCATATTTCACTCTAATTATATCTTTTTTGTCCATCCTTTCAGATCCAACCACACAGGCGGATAGATAGTTACAGCTTTGTTACAGGTCTATGAAGTAATGCTTCCCCAAACATATTTTTATTGTTTTATGCTACCTTTGATCCCTTGCCAGCCCTGCCTTCCCTGATCTGTAAACTCCTCTTAACATTTGTGTCTTAAAAGCTGCCGAAGGAAAACAAAAACAAAACAAAACAAAAACACACACAAAAAAGCAATGTATCAAGAGGAAACAAGGAAAACATAATAAACTTCCATATGAATCCTCTTTCTACCTTACATCATCAAAACAGTATGTTGTCCTCTCTGTATGTTCACAGAATCACAGAATGGTTGAGGCTGGAAGGGACCTCCAGAGATCATCTCATCCAACTCTCCTGCTCCAGCAGGGACACCTAGAGCATGTGGTGCAGGGTCACATCCAGGCAGATTTTGAAGATCTCCAGAGAAGGAGACTCCACAACTTTCTGCACAGCCTGTTCCAAAATATATTCACCACATGTTTCTGTCCTGTATTTTTTTTCAAATATTATTGTATCCCATGCAATATTTCTCATTTTTATATATTTTTGATAAAAAACCACTATCAGCTAACAGTAAGCAATAAATGAAATAAGTTATAGGTTAAGTTAAAAGATGAAGAATAAGCCATAAATAAAAGATAAACAGAAAATCTCTGAAGAATGAATTGTTATTTTAGAGGCCATGATCTGTGTCTTTCTACAGGGCACTAAGGGAAGTCTAGAGGAAAAAAAAGACTAAAGTAATGCCTAATTGGTTGTTTATAATGGCCTCAGACTCCATGGGTTTTATTATTTTGCAAAGAGTTATGGGACACTTATAACCTCTTTTGCTGGAAGGCATGAATGTTTCCCATCTACTACTTTTCTTTCAGGGGAAAGGCTACCTTGTGGCTCTGCAAAATTATAGACTTGTGCAAGGAAAGGGAATTCTCTAGTTTGAGTTGTCCATGAATCAATATGAATTCCCCAGGAAATCATAATTATGAAGGAAACACAGAAGTAAGAAGTCAATGATCTACTTTCTCATTTGGCAGGGCTTAGTAAGACAGAAAACAGAAGTTGGTATGCCACAGTACAGAATGTCCTACTCTTCACACCAGTGAGAGTTATACTCTAACTACCTGCTTCTGTTTCTGAAATCTTGGGGAAATGATTTTTTTTTTTTTTTATCTATGCTTCTTTCTTATCCTGCTGCAGGGGCACTGTGGTTAGGAGGCATGATACCAGAAAAGGCTGAGGAAACTGGGTTGCCTAGCCTCATAAGCAGTCTAAGGGATTATGTAGTTTCTCTCCTCATTTACCAAACAGAATTACAGAGAAGACAGAGGCAGACCCTTCTCCTGGGTCCTGGTAGTGGTTACCCAGAAAGGCTATGAAATGTCCTTCTTGAGCTCAAGGTCCTAAGAAATCTCATCTAACTACTAAACTAGCAAGCACTGGTTTAAGAAGAGAGTTGTACTAGAGGATCTCCAAAGGTCCCTTTAAATATTCTATGCTTCCACGAAATACAAGGAGAAATATTCAGAACAGCCCAAGTAGCTACTTTGCCAATATTCTCATAAAAACAGAGTCCTCCTTTTTTTTGTGTGTGCAAATATTTCAGGTTCACAGTTCTCAGTTTTCCATAGTGCACCTCAATGGTGCAAAACATTTTTTTCAGATATGGATTGAAATTCCTCCTTGATTTTGTTATCTGGCTTCGAAAACTGCATGATGATCTAAAAAACACACCATGCCATATTCATTACTTTAATGAATTAAGGTCTTTCTCACTCACACAGTTTAGGTCCAGCCTTACAGTGCCACTTGTGCCCCCTGAACCTCCGTGGTGCACAAGAGGATCTTTAAGGAACTTTATGGAACTTTAAACGTAATTTAAGTTTGTATTACATTTTGAGCATGTTGAGGCTCTGTGGTGCAAGGTAGCATCAAAACTTATTCTTGGAATGATACCACTCATCTACCAACAAATTAACAGTTACAAGAAGAAAACTGTGGGAGAAGGAAAATGAAAGTACAAATGTACAAATGGGAAACTGAGCCTGACAGAATTACTTAAAAGCACTTAAGATGTTTATTCAGGACATATGCAGGAGGCAGACAGATAATTCATGAGGATAGTTTTGATGGTTTAAACACGGAACCATTTCTTCCTGTCTCTTTAGTCCTTCTCCACGGTGTGCCAACTAGCTTCTGAGATAAAGGAAGAAGTGGTCATAAGTCTGTCTTTCCTGTATTAGTTTAATATTTTATTTGTTTCCTTCTGAAAAAAAAATCCATTTTCTAGAAAATCGTAATCAGTAACTCCTTTCTGTTTATTAATCAAGAAAGGTGGAATGGATTGTCCCTGCACAAGACACCTACCTACCTATGCATACTCCTGAATAAGGAGTGGTGAAAAATAATACTTTTGAGTAGTATTCCATCTGACCTAATTTCTTCTCTGTATTGGGATCAGATAAACTGGATCTTTCTTTACTTACACTGCAGAAACAGTCTAGGTTCACTTGCACAGACATTTATGCAGAATTTATGTATAGTCAGATGAATCTTAACTTCATAATTAGGTGATTGCAAACTTCGTTACAAACCACTCATAAAAAGCAATTGGCTTCTTCATCCAAGGTCTCTGTCTTGGCTATTACTTTTGGGACTTGAACCGTCTCTCAGCATTTCAGGGAGACTGCTCAGTCTGTGTTTATGTTGGCTGCTCCAAAGACTGCATCCTCACCTGTAAAAGACCCCAACATACTCAGCATCTTTTAACTACAGACTTCATTTAAGATAAGGTACATGGCATTCATTTCTTATATAGTGAATAATGAACATAAAAACATAACACTTTAAAGTGGCAACCAAGGAACACACAATGAGGCTCACTTCTGCAGCAGTTTAAATAAAAGCAATGCCTTTTATATATACTTACCAGTTCCTTAACGGTTGCATCATGCATGTTCCTGTCTGTTTTATAGACATTTTCACTTGCTCAATTATTTCAATCATGCACTCAGCATCACTCAAGTTGCTATCACAGTATGCATATTATATTCCTGCATATCTCCAGATGTTAGAGGCAGATATTCTCACATCAACCTATTGCAATATACACGCTGTTAACCCAGTGGACAAGAAAACTCTTGCTTATTATCCTACTCTTCATCTGATTATGAAATAACCATCACTTCAGTAACACAGCTACAACAAATAGCTTTCCTAATCTTTAGACCTAGATTTTACACAGCACTGCTTCAATTTATAACAATATTATCAAATTCAGTGCAACATAAATCTCCCCAACACCAATAAAAAAAAGTCATGATTTTATTAGAAAAGAGAAAATATTTGTATTCATTATTTCTCATAGAAATTGTTTGATTCATTATACTGGAGACCAGAATGAGTCTGCTGTGTTCTTCTAATTTCTGGTGTTGATGCTGATACTAATTTTCCAGTTCCTAATTATTTTAGCAATCTATGTCCAAAATTTTGATTCAAAACCTTCCTTCAGAAAGTCTGAAACTCTGTACTGGTGTACAGCTTACTTGTCATCAAATCTCTACCAGGCACATAGCACCTAGCTAGTGGTCCATTTTAACCAGTCTAACAAAAGAAAAGTGCAGACCAGAGCCATCTTAAAACAAAATGTTCTCTTCCCTTCCCTATGTTTAGCACCACATATGAAATGCTCCTTTTTTTTTTTTTTTTTTTTAGAAAAAGGCAATCTTAATCCGTATCCACAAACTTATTCCCTGCTCATTATCTCCAGGGTCCAAATGTCCAAATCAATAAATATTAATAAATATTTGGTGCATCTGGCTCATTGATGGGATTTCCTGCATGGTAACAGTCAGAGGATGCCTGCACTACAACAGGACAGTGACAAGAAGATTCACGCAAAATGTAGACTACATATAATCAGTTGCTTCTCATTCTCAGAAGAAAAGTGTCTGAGATGATAGTTGAAGTTTTGCTTTATGCTTCCTCATTGCCCACCCTAAAATCCCAATGAAAAGGAAGCTCTGTTTTTCTGTTTTATTTTATACTGAATTCAAAATGAAAAATACAGCTTTGGCAACAGAAATAATGACAATCTTATAGGTATTAATTTGAAGTCAAATCAGGAAGTTTATCAGTTTTTAGTTTAATCCCCAGCCCAGGTAACCCAGACAGAAGAGACATAACCTTCACCATCTAAAGCTCAATTACCTAAAACTTATGAAACTTTCAAATTCCGAAGTAATTCAAGGCACAAAACTCTTACAAGGTCACTTAATCCTGAAACAGCAATGGCTATCTGTCACCAAAAGAGAAGTTCGGAAAGTACAAGCCATTACCCAAAGAACTCTTGAGTCTGTTGAATGCTAGAGTAATAGGCAAGTTTAATTACTTAGGTAACAAGTAGAGGGAAAAAAAAGAAGAGAACTTTATTGTATGGAAGACAACTTCATAACACCCAGAGTACAAACTCCAGCTTGAAAGGATGACCTCTACTGTCTGCAGTTCATTGACAGCAAGGAATAATTTGATACTGTAGAAAAATAAACCTTGGTTCCAACAAGGCAAGATTCACAGCCCCAGAAGAAACTTTTTTAAAGGAGAATTACAATATTAGCAGATGAAACTCATAAGAATCTTTCATTTTACAAGAAGAAACTAAAATGAAACAGATGTGTGCCTGATAGTGGGAAAAGCAAACAAACAAACAAGAACAGACCACAACCAATTGTTTACACGATTGCTCTAGGGTTGCAGCAGTTGACTCTGTCTAAATTAAAAAGCTGGTGCCATCACGGCATGTGCAGATGGAGTCAAGGGGGAACCCTTCATATAAAAGATAAATTCCATTCAAAACAGTGAGCAAATAATGCAGAAATTGCATGTGAAGTAGTGGTAGGCAGAAGCTGTAAGCTTGCTACAGATATTGTGTTAGAAAGGAGATCTCATACATGTGCAAGACTGGAACCTTCTTGAAGCATCAGCTTTCCTCTCTGCCTCCCTTCAGCACACTCATCTCTGTCCCCATCCATTTTATGTATGAAAGAAATGGGGGGTTGAAGACCAAAAGAAAAGTATGCTGCAGTTTCACAGAGTTTCAGGTCTGGGAAATTAGCAGAGGTTAGGATCCTGGTGATTATAGCAATAAGTATAAGCTCAATTTAGAGACTACAGGTCTCACTTGGTGTCTGATTTAGCAGTCAAAAGCCTCGTTAAAATGAAAATTCCTGGAAAGGCAGTTTACAACAGGAAAGTTTTAAAAGTAATGATTCATTTTGTGTCTGCAAGGCATGGCTACATCAGAAAAGAAAAGAGACAGAGGAGATATGATAACAGCTGGTCTTGAAGCACTTAATGTTTGTAGTAGCTTGCCGTTAATTCAGGTAGATGAGGCTCAGGCAGAAGAGGCTAACTGCAGAGATATAATACAGAGATTTCAGAAGTGTTGCTCATTACATAAAAATGAAACACATCAGCAATGCATTTCCAAAGAGAGAGCAGAGAAAACTGGAAACATAGAAGTGCTCATGTGTGAAGAGCTAATGTAGCAATTCAGGGATAAACTGAAGCCTTGATAATACCGGCTCATGATTGGAATCTGAAAACAAAGCAGACGAAAGAGAAAATTTATGTATGACTCACATTTAACTCCTGACCAACAATTAGGCTTTGTCTCGCAAAGACAGTTACATAGAGCAGACAAAGCCGCAGACTGCAGACAGTGCTCTGAGACTTGCAAACATGACAGAGAATCCAAAATACTGCAATAAAGAACACCTGAGGCAGAAAAGCATCCAGAGGTCAAAGTGAGAATCTATTGAAACCAGAACATGATGCCCCACATGCTGTGGTAAACAGCTGGAGCCAGCTGAAACAGCTGAGCCCCGGGATATGGCAAATCCAGAAGTAATAGACTTACTGCCATCTGACAGCAGTCATCTTTATGTCTCAAAGGAAACACCCTCCCCACGCCCACATTGTCCCTGGGCTACACACAGGCCATCTCTAAGCTTAAATCACACATTTCTATTGCATTTTAATTAGTATTTGGATTACATATATTTGAAATTCTTCATTATGATGTTATATGTTAACTTCTGTGTTGCTAGGGATAAGGAGATGTTCTTAAGAAGCCCAGTACAAGCTGTTTAAAAGCATTGGTTAATATAATGTCAATGTATAAAGAGCTAACAATTTAGGAGGCAGACTGTGTTCTGACTCCTTTGCTCTGTCTCGTGGTTCAAGGGCTGCATGTGCTGAACAGCCTAACTATTCGTTGCTTGGATCTCAGAATGCACTGTCTAATGCACAGCAACTTAAGTAGGTGCCCTTGTAAGAGCAGGACAAAACCTTCCTATAAAGAAACATGGATGTTGCCTGATGGGCAGAACTGGAGTCAAAGTGTTTTCAGTCTTTGTCTCTATAAACATTAGAATGGCCTCAACCCTTGAACCTTCCCCTCATTCAGGTACATTAACCCTTCCTTTCAAAATTCTCAGTTTTGCCACTTTTTTAAAACACACAGAAGGAGCAGAGCTGCATATTAAGCTACTGATTTCAATACCTGTCTGAGAAGTGAGAACTTCAGCTTTGACTCCTCTTCTATGGAATGAAAAACCTAAACTGTAGTCTCCCATTTCTCAAGCAAGTGCTGTAATTACTTGGCTGTAGCACAAGAGGGAGGAGGAATTCTCTGCCTGAGTTACTGAAGAAGGATAAAGTTTCATGGGGCACATCAAGACTGCTTGCTAGGCACAGCCCATGGCCTGGACAAATTCTTGTTCCATCCCTGGGCAAATCTGGAGAAATCCTATTGCAGGGACCATGCTAACAGTTTAAAAATACAAATAATGCTCAAACCCACAACCTGTATAGTTTATTAACAAAAATGCAGGAAATGTTTAGTGTTTAGTTTATTAACAAAAACAGAGGAAATGAGACTAAAATAGTATTCATGGTCCTAGGGAAAGCCCTGTCTTTTAACATGTGGATTCATACACCTTTTTCTCATTTTTGAGACCTGTACCTTGTGGTTAAGACAAGGTCTGTTAAAAAGGTGGAACATGAGCACACACTGTGAGATAAGAACACCATAATGTCAATATATCTTTCTCACAAGATATCACTGTCTGACAGTAAGAGGTACTTAGGTCTCTGAAAGAGCCTGGAAGAGAGTAGATAAGTTGAGACCTGACAAGATGGACACTGACAAAAACTCCTTTAGAGTGTCCAGGAGGATTTCTTCCATATCTCATTTCAATATATGAACTCTTTCATAGGAAATAATTTGGTGACAGGTATCTTCACCTCCTAAAAAGACGTATCTTCAGTGTTCTCCCTTTTTTCCTCGCTCAGTTCTTTAAGAAGACTCTACAATATATGGGTACCTGAGTAAAAGTGAAAGTTTTAAAGGTCTTCTTTCAAGTCTGTGTGCTTTCTTGGATATATCAGCTTTTGTCTGGTCCTAAAAGGAATGTCATATAGAATAATGAGGTATTCTCAAATAAAAAGTCAAACTTACAAAGTCTCATACAAAACACACACTATTATAAATATTCTTAAGCAGTATGAATTCATATAGCTTGTCTGTTTTATCTTTCATATTACTACGTTCATATATTTACTGAGATTTACTGTGTATATTTTTACTATGATACCTTATTCATTTGGAAAAGATATTTTTCATGTCTATTTTCCTCTGTGCAATATTTTAAGAAAGAGAAAGCATTAAAAATTTAACCACTCTACCTAGGTGCTAACTCTTTTCTCTAAAAATAAGAAGCTATTATAACAAGTCCAGACTATGTATGAAGAGTAAATGGACCTCCATGGTTATACACAGCAAAATACAATGTATGAAGAAACTATCTTTTCTATGCAAAAGAGACATTCTGCTCCATAATTTCAAACATTTTTATCTTTCATTTTGGAGAGCTTTTATCATATTCACACTTTTTCTACTTTGCTCAGAAATAATGAACAACTTCAAAAGGTTATATTTTTAGTTGAAAAGACTTTCAATTGAATTTTAATTTTAAAAGAAAGAAAAAAATGCAGAAAGCAGTAGAAAGGATGGCACAGTTACAACACAACATCTCCTCTTGCCTACAGCAAATGCTTCCTTTATAATATGGTACACAGGGCACAAAGGCACACAAGAACAGTTTTGGTATCTGTGAAAACTGTATAGAAATATAGTTAGTACCACATGATAGAAGAAAAGGAACTAGTAGATTTGTCAACTAACATGAACAAATACAATAACACTTACTAGCTGTCTCAGTGAGGCAGACAGCATGTGCCAAATGCTAAGAAGCAGTCCTCCCCATAAGCAATTTTCAGACAGTTGAATCTGTAATCCTGGTGTGAGTTTATAGTTGCTGTTAGTTTTGTTTTCCTTATTGAAACAGACCATTTTTACACTGCCTTGGTCTCTCTTCATAAATAATTCCTGCAAACACTTACACGTGAGTAACTTCCTGTGAGTAATTCTCTTAGCAAAGCTTTGTACATGAATAATTATTTACAAGATCAGGCCGCCGAGCTGAGTATAAAACATAGCAAACATCACCTTCTGCTCACAGACAGCAACTGATCACACTACAGTAAGCTAGAATAGCTTGTCATTTGAGAAGAATAATGCCTAAAATCCATACACAATATAACAAAAAATCCTCTTAATATTACTAAGTACAGGATCTCTGCTCACATACTTCCATGTATATTTGAAGTACTCTGTGTACAAAGCCCCTGGATATTTTCTGACTCCTAAAGTAGCATAATCCCGATCACAAGAAGATTGATTGTTTGCAGAACACTGCTGTTAGAAATCAGCATGGCTTGCAATGAAATGTTCATGGCCAATCTGAGATGTGAAATGACAGTATTTAAAAATTAAAATGCTTTTAATCAACAACTGCCAAAAATATTTTGAAGTGAATGTTTTTGTGCCATTCATTCATGTTAAAACATGTGGGACTGAGGAAAATACTTCTCAAAATTGTTGAACTTCTGCCAGCGTGCTGGTTTGCCTTGTTTCTTAAATATTTTGCTGATCTATGAATTCTTTCAATACTCTGATTTCTCTTTGGTGGACATACCATATTAGAAAATTAGAGTTGATGAAAGCTATGCAGAAGCCTAGAAAGCAGTCCACTTAAAAGTAAATCATTTGATAAAAAAAATAGAAGTAGAATTTTCAGATATACCAAATTGCATGCAAACAACAAGAAGGGACACTGAGAACAGACAAATTTGGATGAGAAATGTGAAGGCAACAAAGAGAATTGATGCTCCTTGATCAAGAAGCCAAGATATCATTAAAATAAAGACAGCATCATAAATCATAACAAATAGACCCAAATTGCATTTAACTCTGAAGATTTTGTATCACATCTTCCCTGGGCTTACTGGAACAACATTCTTGGGGTCAGATGGATGTAATCAGGACATGATGTGGTCCATTGAGTTCAAGTAGAAAAATATTGCAGACCTGTTGCTGTAAATTGTAACTGGTAATAAAAGCAGCAGACCTGTCCAGACTAGAGAAGAAATTACCTATAAAAGTCTACTAAAATGTCTGGAAAGCAAGGATCCACATTTTTCAAAGTAAAGAAAATGAAATACAGGAAATGTCCTACAAGTGTCTTCAGGGTTGTGTTTTGAATGCCAAACCATTGCACTTTGCCAATCAATTATATTATAAGCAACAACTAACAATAAATGAATAGTGAATATGTGATACAAAAGTTGTCTTTGAATTGTAGCGCTCTGGTGGCATCATACTACCAAAATGTTTTCCATAACAATAGCCAGCTACAGCATTTAGTAATATATCTCTATATAGTAATATATCTATATTCTCTAGATAAACATTTGGGGTAAATTTCTCCTTTTAAACTACTCATTACTTCCAAAAGCTTACACATCACGTAAGTCTCATAACTCCTAGTTTGAGTGTGTGTTAATTTCAAGTAAAGACACTTCATCCTCAACCACATCCTGAAGTACTTAATTAAAGCAAGGTATTATTTGTAGTGTTTCTTAAAAATAAAATTCTAAGATTATTCCATTAGCCTTGGACATAAACTAGAGTCATCAGCTGTCAGATAATTCTGTACAAGATTTTAATCATTTCTATAATTATTTTTGTTGGTTTTCTCTACAGACATTTTCATTACTTTGCATTGTAGAGGCAATACTATAGTTTTGCTTGCAAGATATGTCATTTTATACTTCATGAAATGTTTATGTAATGTGGAGAAGATATACCTTTTATTTTCTATTCCCTGTATTAGGGGTAACTTCCCTATACTAAGGGTAGCTTTATGGAGGAGAAGGTTTTGTCTTGTTCTGTTTAAATATAACCCTAATCAAACGGCTATGTTTATATTCATATATTTGTTCATCTTGTATGTTTAAAAAAGAAGCAATGTGGACTAAGGCAATGAATATATAGAGAGGTGACTTCAAGAAGTAAAATCTGTGACAGCAGAATCCTGATAGGCAGGCAGTTTAGAGAGTGAGAAATATGTTGGCTCTGCATCAAAGGATAAGTATTTGTAATCATGATTAATGTATTCCTTGTTCATCCAGGGATACAGGTGCCCCAATAAAGAGGGGCTAAACCCTAGAAGAGTTGCACATTTGTTTCACAGATTTCTATGTATGATCCAGGCTGACCTACTGTGGGTAAATCCACTCCCCTGTCCTATCCTGAGATAACAGTAATTTTCCACTACCAAGTGTAAAGCAGACTTATTGGAACCATTTGTAATAGTATGAGCTGTACTCTAAAGTTTATTCAGCTCTTGACCTTCTAGCTGTGACTGACATCAAAAATGTCAGAAGAGGCATTTTAAGTCAAAATGCAACTATGTCAAACTATTACTCATTTCACAAGCAACATTGAGAATTCTCAACAATTTTGAGATTCACAGTTACTAAAGTGATACAGGACAGGAGTCATTGTAATACATGCCTATATATTATATTACATTGTACAGTGTTATACTTGTTTTATATGTCACAGCAGCCTAACTCCAGGTCCTTAGGGTGTCCTAAGCCTGAAGAGGCTAAATGGGAAAATAAGAGAACTTCTGAAGGCCCACATGGTGAAGCTCCCGCTGCCCCAGCTAGAATGAGAGGCACACTGGGTGCTCAACTCAAATGCCTCTATGTAAACGTACGCAGCATAGGGAATAAACAAGCCAAACTGGCAATGTGTGTGTGATTGCAGGGTCATGATCTCACTGCAATTACCGAGACACAGCAGGAGAGCTCTCATGTCCATCTGGAACGTGGCCATGGATGGCTTCAGGCTTTTCAGGAAGGAAAGGCTAGGAAGGCCAGATGGTGGAGTTGCTCCTTACGTGAGAGAGCAACTGGACAGTACGGAGCTCTGCATAGGGGAGGACGAAGCACAGGTCGAGAGCCTGTGGGTGAGGATTAAAGGGCAGGTCAACAGGGGTTACACTGTCATGGGAGTTTACTACAGGCCTCCTGACCAGGGAGAGGAAGTAGTGCCTTCTATAGGCAGCTGCAAAAAACCTCACGGCCTTTAACCACCCTGATGCCTGCTGGGATAATCACACAGCTAGGAACAGACCGTCCAGGAGGTTCCTGCAGAACATTGCAGATGATAACTTCTTGATGCAGGTGGTTGATGAGACAACAAGGGGAGAGCACTGCTAGACCTGATATGAACAAACAGAGATGGTCTAGTGGGAAATGCGAGGGTTGGGGACAGTCTTGGCTGCGGCAACCATAAGAAGTTGGAATTCATGATCCTGCAAGAAGGAAGCTCTACAAGAAGCAAGATTGCAAGCCTGGACTTTAAGAAAGCTAACTTTGACCTCTTCAGGGAGCTCCTTGGAGGGCAAGGGTCCTAGAAGGAAAGGCGGTCCAGAAGAAATGGCTACTATTCAAACATCACTTCCTCCAAGCTCAGGATTGGTGTGTTCCTATAAGAAAGAAGTCGAGCAAAGGAGGGAAGGAGGCCTGCGTGGATGGCTGTTGCATGAACTTAACAAGAAAAAGAACATGAATGTAATGTGGAAGAAGGGCCAGGCCACTTGAGAAGAATATAGGTACATTGTCAGAGAATGCAGGGATGCCACAAGGAAGGCCAAGGCCTATCTGGAATTAGAGTTAGCAAGAGATGTCAGAGGCAACAGGAAGAGCATCTAGGGGGTGGGTGCCTTAGTGATGGAGGATGCAGAGAAGGCAGAGTTACTAAATGTCTTCTTTGCTTCTGTATTTACTGCTAAGGCTAGTCCGCATGAACTACAGAGCCCAGAGACAAGAGAGAGAATCAGGAGAGAAGAAGACTTTCCACTGGTTGAGGAGGATTGGGTTAGGGACTATTTAGGCAAACTGGACACTCATAAATCTATGAGACCAGATGGGCTGAGTGCTAAGGGAAGTGGCAGGGCTTATTGCTCAGCCACGCTCCATCATCTTCAAGAGGTCATGGAGAGTGAGGGAGGTGCTGGAAGAAAACCAATGTCACTTCAGTCTTCAAAAAAGGCAGGAGGGAGGACCCGGGAAACTACTAGTCAGTCAGTCTCACCTCCATCCGTGGAAGGTGATGGGACAGCTCATCCTAGAGACCCTCTCTAGGTATGTCAAGGAAAAGAAGTCGATCAGGAGTAGTCAGCATGGATTCACTAAGGGAAAGTTGTGTTTCTATGATGAGGTAACTGGCTGGATGGATAATGAGAGAGCCATGGATGTTGTCTACCTTGATTTCAGCAAGGCTTTCAACACAGTCTCCCATAACATCCTCATAGTGAAGCTCCAGAAGTGTGGACTGGATGAGTGAGGTGAATTGATGACTGGTTGGATGTCAGAGCTCAGAGGGGGATGGTAAATGGGGCTGAGTCTAGTTAGAGGCCTGTGGTCAGTGGTGTCTGACAAGGGTGAGTACTGAGCCTGGTGCTCTTCAACTTGTTCATCAGTGACTTGGACGAGGGCACAAAGTGCACACTCTGCAAGTTTGCAGATGACACCATACTGGGAGGAGTGGCTGACACTCCAGAGGGTTGTCCTGCCTTTCAGAGGGACCTGGACAGGATGGAGAGTTGGGCAGAGAGGAAACTCATGAGGTTCAACAAGGACAAGTGCCGAATCCTGCACCTGGGGAGGAATAACCAGTACAGATTTGGGGTTGACCTGCTGAAAAGCAGCTCAGCGGAGAGGAATTTGGGAGTCCTGGTTAACACCAAGTAAACCATGAGTCAGCAATGTGCCCTCCTGGCCTATATCAGGAGGAGCGTTGCCAGCAGGTTGAGGGAGGTGATGTTCTGTCTCTACTCAGCTCTGGTGTGGTTGCATCTGGAGTATTGTGTGCAGTTCCAGGCTCCCTAGCACGAGGACATAGAGCTTCTCAAAAGCGTCCGGCATAAAGCAGCGAAGATGATTAAGGGACTGCAGTATCTATCTTATGAGGAAAGACTAAGCAAGCTGGGCCTGTTTAGTCTGAAGAAGAGAAGGCTGAGAGGAGGTCTTAGCAATATGTACAAGTACCTGAGGGGAGAATGTAGGGAGGATGGGACCAATCTCTTCTCAGTGCTAGCCAGTGACCGGACAAGGGGTAATGGGTACAAGTTGAAACACAGGAAGTTCCATTTCCATATGAGGAAGAATTTCTTTCCTATGAGGATGACAGAGCCCTGGCACAGGCTGCCCAGAGAGGCTGTGGAGTCTCCTTCTCTGGAGATCTTCCAAACCTGCCTGGATGCCACCCTGTGCCACGTGTTCTGGGTGTCCCTGCTGGAACAGGGGGGTTGGACTAGATGATCTGTAGAGATCCCTTCCCATCTCAGCCATTCTGTGATTCTGTGATTCTGTATAAATTTGTCTGTTTCATGCTTTTTAATTGAATAATGTTATTGCAGTATTATGGATCCGAATGAATTTTCTGCTAGAGTTGCTGTTGCTGTAAATGCAAATTTTTAAAGAAGTTTTATCTAATATATATATAAAGTTATAACACTTATATATAAGTGTTATATATATAGTGCCTATATAAATGCACTATAGTGCATTTTTGAAACTGCTTTAAGTTACTCCTGGGCTAAGTGTACAACACTAAAAAGAACAGTCAGAATGGAAGGGGTTACCTATTCTTGATAGGTAATTCAGCTAGTCTGCTCTGTGTAATACATATATTTTTAATATTAATACAGCCTAGATGCAAACTGCTATTCTAAAAGTACAAAATGTATCTATTTAATCAATTACCCAGCTAACCATGCTAGATATCCTGTAAACTTCTGTTATAATTTCTTCTTATCATCAGTCCTGGAGCCAAGAGTAGCTGTGAACAGGAAAGATGTTTGGCTTTTACTGAATTTAAAGCAAAATTTAAAACTAAAAAAACAATGACAGAAACAGTTGTTCCAACTGTTGAAAGATAATTGGATTAGAATAATGAGCATATATTTCTGTTTGGTAATTATTGTACTTCCCTGAAAAGAATATTGTGTGAAAGTAATTATACTGGACAGTTTCAAAGACTTGCTTTGATTTTCCCAGTTATTGTGTTTTTACCAGGTACAATGTTGATATCAGATTAATTTATTACAAAAGGATGAAGTTGCATTGTATGAAATATTGTATATATTGCAACATCTGCTCTATTAAGTGATACAGTAGGCTCAAACAATGGCAATGTGAAAAGAAAGGGTTTCTAAATGTTCTCTGGAACTATACTACATGTGTGACCCTGGCCTAAGCAAGCCGTGGCCATTGACTCAATGATGTGCTGTGCCTTGCACATGAGCCTGGCACATAAGCAGCAGTGCTCTCAGATGAGTAGGCTCAGCAGCCTCAGTAGCTACTGCCTCACAGGCATGACCAGAGCTGCAGTAGCTTTACTTCTGTTGCAGCATAATGCCAGATAAACAAGGTCTAAGTCGATATATGTAGTGAAAACTTGGAAGCCTTGGATAAAAAGAACCTTGAGGTGGATTTAGGATGTCAATTCAAGACCTGTAAGGGAGCAGAAACATAGGCCATGTTTAGGTTCAGGCCCAGACTGAGTCTGGCTGTACAGTGTAGTAGACACATTAACATTCTGTCTGTATTTTACTAGCCCTGGGAGCTTTACTGAATCCCGCAATCTGGATGCACATCTATTCTTTTCCTTGTTTCCCTCTTGCTTTGGGATCCGTGCAGACACCCATCTTCCATTCATTACTCTTAACTTTCTAATGAGAAGTTCAAGTTCTGATTTGTCCTGTGGAAACAGGACAAAAAATATACTAGAAAAGATGTGGCAAAATCTGAACTGGTATCTGATGTGGAGATCAGGTTCTCCAAGTCAGTGGTTCAGATTAGTGGTAGTGTCCTTGGTTGACTAAACCTCCGTGAAGGGTATGAGCAAGGTGTCATCTCTACACAGTCATTAGTCTCTTCTGCACTGTCCCAAATAAACAGCAGAGAAACCCCACGATTAGTTAGAAAACAAGCATGAATGAAACTTGCCTGTGAATATCCTCTTAAATTGTGTTGAGATTCAGAATCTCTGAATCTGCAGAGATTCAGTAATCTGCAGCAGATTACTGCTATTTGCAGTAATCCAGGGACCATATGTTCTCTCTGATATTGGAGAGGATCTTCAAACTATAACCAAAAAAAAAAAAAAAAAAAAAAAAAAGGACCTGTTGTTATAGGCAAAGTTTTAACTGTTCTTCAAGGGACAAATGTCCTGTCAGATAAGATTTCTTTCTCACTTGCTGAAGGATATAAATGCAGGGAATAAAAAATATGGCCAATTTGTTACTGACATTACAGTTATTTAGGAGCTTTGTAGTTTATATCAGAATTTCATAGTTTATATCAGAGCATCAAAGTCTGACAGGTGTGGAAATATTGAAAAGTGTTATTTGAACAGGGAAAAAGAAAAGTGTAATTAGTTTACTTTGCTTTTACTTTCAGTGTACATTGTTCCTTGTTTGAGTATACTGTTAACAGAAGTTTTCAAACACTTTTGAAAAGCCTAACAATTTTGTAAACTTTAATAAAAATGATTTCATATCTGGTATTTTACAAATTTATTACTATTTATCATTTATTTTTCCTGTAATTAGAAAAGGTCATTTCA
The DNA here is from genome assembly GCA_034781795.1 of Crypturellus tataupa. Classification (NCBI taxonomy): domain Eukaryota; kingdom Metazoa; phylum Chordata; class Aves; order Tinamiformes; family Tinamidae; genus Crypturellus; species Crypturellus tataupa. Next base: position 712,466 of record JAWLRI010001036.1, read on the forward strand.
CCCAATCAGGGAACACACATGAATCAAGTGACCAGAAATAAAGCATGGATAGAATATGGTAAATTATAGCAATAATACAGAAAAAAACACAAGTATATTGATCCCTCGGTGACATGACAAATTAGAAATGAGTAGCTATTTGGTAAATTTAATGACTGAGGCTGAGATTCTCTTATAATTTTAGATATCTACAGAGTAGATATCTGCACTCATTTCCTTTTAGAGCCAATAAAAGAGAAAAGATAATTTAAGGTGCACTTCATCTGACCTGTTTTAGCCATGTTACTTAGGATGTTACTTAGACCTGTTCCTCAGAATTATTATTTCCCTGCATTGACTGTAAAAGGAGCTAAGGGTGATTCAGTCGTGTCTTAAAGATTTCTGCATTTAATCAGACGGATTTCACTCCCAGGTATTCCCCATGTGGTATCTCCAGAGCAAAGGAGCCATTAACTCTAAAGTAGACATTCCCAGGATAATCACCCTGTTCTCAAGTAGTACATAACACATATAAATTCTCCATCATTTTCCTGATATCATGGCAATTGCTGGGTGAATCAGATATAATTAGGCTACTAGTATTTTGATCACTGGGGAGTACAGGCATCAGTAGCAAAACCTTGGGGCTTTTAGCATCCTGCAAATCAAGCACTCCATATAGTCACATGATAAAACTGGTAAACTTTTAACCTGCCACACTAGCACCGTAAACATTATGGTGTAACTTGGTAGGATTGGACTACTAGTCATATTTTCTATCTGTATTTCTTGAAACCTCACTTTAAGATGATGGAGAAAGAATCCTGCTAAGCTCATTCTCTATGAAAACATGAAAGGAGAGGTGTGGGTTCAGCTTTTTCAGGCTCAGATAATTTCTCAACCTATAGAATTACCAGTCTAAATATCTAATATGTCAGTCCAAATAAAGCTGGGCAATAGTGGCACTGTTAATGAGAATTCACTACCATTGAGGTGGGTCACTCTTTGAAAAAGGAGCTGTAAATAAGCAACTTACCTTCCCACAAGGGGACTGTTTGAGGAATCATCAGTGACTGGAGGCATCTTCCAACAAGCTTTGAGTCAGCCAGCACATTTCAGAGGTGGTCAGGCTGTTAGATATGCACCTCTTCAGTTATTTCTGCAGTTACATCAAGGTAACTCCCTGGGAGCCCCAAAGGCCTCCTGGATTGCATTCCGAGTCACTTAGTTCTCTCCAAGCTATATGTGAGAATGCAAAAATCTAACTCTGAGCGTTGTGTGACCAAGGAGAGAATTTAAATGGGAACTTTATCAAACTTTTATTTTTGATGTATCTCCTTTTCTCCCTTTCTCTAGCTCAATCAATTCCTGCAATTGTTTCACTAGGAGATAATTGTTGCTATTTGAATCATAAATAGTTTTATTGCCGTGGTATGTGGATTTGGCAGTCCAGATGATAGAAGCTGTACCTATTTTGCCTTAAACAGGTCTCCTTAAAAGTGGATAATTCAGGGGAATTCCTTGACAAAAGGGGACTCCAAATGACCAAAATGACAGCAGAATATTTCAGCTATGAAGTGGGCTAAAAAAATGAAACAAAAGAAAAACTAGCCTGGTTTTATGTTCATAGGGAGGATAATTTTAGGGTCTTGATTGCTAAAGGAGTTAAAAAGGCTGCCTGCAGTACAGTATACGGCATCATGCAGTGCAATATACATGCACACAATATATCTCCACTTTTTAAAGAATAATTTATAGTGCTTTACAGTGAACTTTATTGAGTAAATGTCATAAGTGTTAATCCTAGGCACTAATTTTCTGAAATGGAAGATCAGAAGACAAACTAAAACCAGGTGACATGATTCTTTGAAAAAAAAAAAAAAAAAGATGATGACTATGTCATCCTATGAACTACAATGATCCTTGTGCTGTGAATTGCATCCAAGATGATGTAAGGGGAATACTGTTGATAGATAAAATAAGAAAATGATGAAATTTGCCAGGACAGATTCTATAGAAGTCTTGGAAACATGAAAGGAATAGCACCGAAGAGTCCTGTTGTCATTGCTATTTTTTGTTTGGTAGTGTTTATTAGTTCTTGTATTCATACTTTGAGAAAAAAATGTAACTGAGAAAATGGAACAAAAGGTCTGAATACAGCTCCATCTCTGGAGTTGGGTCAAAACTCAAAAGAGGTCCATGAATTCAAAAAGTCAGTTAAAGTCTGGAAGGAAAAGGGAGATGTGCAAGAAGGACGTTATTAACTAGATGAAAGAAAATAGTCTCTGTACTATCACTAGAAATGTGCTCAAATTAAAATCAGTTGAGATATTGTTGTGAGCAATGATTAGAGAGATGAGGACAGCTATTGGTTGCTGATTGGAGAGGTGGAAAATGATGGCAGGCGTGATGAAAGGAATTGCTTTGACTCGTAACTTGAGAAATGACATTCTCTTTTTTCTTGAGCCTCTTTGATGAGAAAGTAAAGCTAAGGTATTAGCAACGGAGTTTCTCTTGGAGACTTTGTAAGAAGGGAGCAGATTTTAGTGTTGCCAGATGCTATGAACAGTTGTCAGTGAACTGAGCAAAGACAGGATGGCAGGGCCAAATGACAGTAGTTGGATGTGGATCAGGAAAGCAGACATTTCTTTTGGGTCACTAGATAGAATATGTCACAGACTGCGGATGTAAATAAATAAAGAAACTGTATAGCTAGGAAAGTATTACTCTTAAAAATTAGCAAAGTATTACTCTCAAGGAAATTGAGACAGGCAGAGATGACGTTAGTTCAGGCAGTCGTATTAACAGAATGCAGTTGCTTTGGTAGCGCAAATGGAAGCTCTGGGAAGAAAAGAGTAAGTATTACTAAAGTAGGAGTTAGATTTTGTATTCCATAGGGAAGCTCTGTAGAGCATCACAGACATATCCATACCACATAGTGAACAAAGATAATGCCAGCAACAATTTTTATGAATTTTCTCTATTATAAGTGCCAGTTCCATATTTTTCAACAGTACTTAGTCATACTGTCTATCTGTGATTGTTTATCAGTAATATATACCCTTTAAACTAAAAAATTGTAAAAGTCTGCTTCAGACTGTCTTCCAGATTTCACTTCCATTATGAAAGTATGCATCTATAGAATTCACTTTTACATATAACCTTATTCTTCAGTATTTTATGAAAGAAAAAAAGATCTTCTCAAAATATATTTGAGAAGTTAAAGAAAGTAGTATCCTAGCAGAAAAACAAGTAAACAAACAAACAAAACACCTATGTATCCACGTGTTCTCCACTGCTAATTACATGTCCTCTTTTGGACTTAAAGACAGAATATACATCTTACAAGAAAGAGTGCTCTAAAAAAAAAAGAGTTGAATCTAGTTGCTTTTGCCAAATATGTAACAGGATGGCAAGAATTCATAATTGGTACAGATCAAAAACAAAAGCCTTTAAAGCACACTTTTTAGCAGAACAGGAGATTTAGGATATAAAATATTGGGAGGAAAATGAAACACAAAATGTAACTATATTTCCTGTAAATGAATATTCTGGTCAGCTCAGCCCAAAATAACTAAGTTCACCTACATGACACATAGTGGTAGTGTATTTTATTTTCTTTTATTGCCCCACCTTCCCAAAAGGTGGTGCACCACAGTCAGATCTAGTAGAAGTGCAAGATGGATCAGAGGATTCTCCAGAATGTATTTTAGGAATTGTAGTCAGATGGTGAGCCCAAGACCTGCTGGAAACAAAAACCTATAGGGACCTAAAATCAACTCCTGTGAGTTTGGGCACAAACCAAATCATATGGATTTAATCTCATTCAATCTCTCAATTAGAATAGCCTGATATTTTCAGGGAAAAAAAAAAGCTTACTTTTAAACAAAAATCCTTGATTGGTGTGTGAAACATATATCACTGAAGATATTTATGAATTATTTGGCATTTTCTATCGCTAAAACCGGGTCTCAGCTTGTTTTCTGAAACATTAGATTAGATATCTGCACCCATTTAGTGTGGTCCTAACAAAGCAAAGTTCCTACTTCCAGAATTTTTCCCAGTTTTCTCAGTGACAGCCTGTTCATGCTTCCAAATATTCTGAGCTTCAAGTTCCCTCATCAGACATGACGTAGCACAAACGAACGATGCAGTGCAATTGGCTGTAGCGGAAGAAAAAATTACATATTGTTTGTCCAAAATGAGAACCAAAATAATAATACATTTTAATATAAGAAGTTTGGAAAATGCAACTTCCTTTCATCATTTCAAACTTCACAAATGGAAAGAAATTACAAGCATTCGTACTTCCAATGCTTTTCAAATGCATGAAAGGTTACAGAATGTCACAGTATATGCTGCTTTCCTGTTTTCTACTCATATAAAGTGGTCCGGTGCTATGCTGACCTATTCAGATGCCCCCCAGACCTGATATAATATTTTTAAGTGAAGATTTGCAGAAGAATGGAAAGGAGCCAATGTAAATCATTTTTATCCCTGGATTACACCATCTCTCTCAGTTGTTGTAATGTTCCATCTACACTGAGGTCACACATCCTGGGGAATTACTGCAGCATGATAACAGGTTACATCAGCTAATTTCTATCCTAATTCATAATTCATCCTGTTATGGGTTTTATCACTGTAACCCTAAAGAACTCTGGTGTAACAAAGGCCAGTGAAAGAGAAGAATCCTAAGCTTTCTTCTCTCGTACAATATTTTGCAGAGGTAGCCCATGGGATTTATTCTCATGGTGTGTGAAGCAATGTATAGAAAGGGAGAGTCTTCTGTCATCTTTAATAGGTTATGTGCTCCAAACTGAATATCAAACAGTCTGTTGGCATCGTCTATCAGTGAAAAAGGTATCTTTTCACCTCCATTTGGAGCCTTAATTTCTTCTGGATAATAAAGAGAAGCACTCTTAACATTCTTTTCTACAAATCCCATCTTTAGTTTCATAAATCTACATATACTAAGCTGAGTGGATTTTGCTACATCAGGGAAAAGGTGAATTATATGGCCTTGAAACATTAGACTCTTTTCTCTGTTCTCCTTCCTCCTCTCCTCTCCTCTCCTCTCCTCTCCTCTCCTCTCCTCTCCTCTCCTCACCTCCCCTCCCCTCTCCTCTCCTCTCCTCCCCTCTCCTCCCCTCTCTCGCTCTCGCTTTCATCTGCAGGGACAATAGAGTCACTTTGTGACAACAGTACAGAAGACATAATTTCAGGAGGCATCTTGTATCTATCTACAAGTAGAAGGATTCACACCTATTTTATCTTCAGGTCAGAATGTCTTTGCTGAAATTCTTAATACATTAAATAGAAAAGCAACTCTCCATAAATTACGTGCTAGAATTCTACATCTCTCACTTCAGCATCAGCAGCAGGTAATCTGAAAGCTTGCCTGCTTTTAAGATAATTTCCCAGTTATTCAGTTTAAAAGCAAAGTGACATATACGGAAACACTTATTTTTACATTAATGCAATTTTCCTTGAAGGCAATGGAAGTTATGCCCACCTACACCTAAGCTGAATTTGACCCATAGTCTTCAGCAAATTGCTTCCTAAAATATTCTTTTTAGCAACCAGAGTTTCTCAAATCATGATTCTTAGACTTCTGCATTTGCTCTCCAAATTTTCATGTTAAAGATGCAGCATAGCTGAAAGGTACTGATTCAAGAACCTCATCCACTTCTTTGACAGTTTTTCAAAATACCCTTTTACATGTGAAGATTATGCTTCCAGCCAAACTTTTTCAAAGTTACAGATTTTTATTTATTTATTTATTTATTTTTACCTGAAGAAAAGATCTAAAACCGACTGGAAAGGGGAATGCAAGGAATGTATTATTTAAGAATGAAATAATTTCCTGTCAGGTCTTATTTACCCTAGTCTATAGACAAGCCTGTTGAGCAATCAAGAATTTACTGCCTGAGCCAATCTTTCATGAAGAACCTAATCTATTTTGGTGAAATATACTTGAAATCCATGTATGCTTTAGCCATACTTTTTGTTATCTCTTCCTGCAGTTATGCACAAGAAGCACAAGGAGTCATGAAAATGAGTTTCGCTAGCTTCTACTTCATGATGCTGCGTGAGGCTATATTGCATTTTCATTACAGTACATAAGAACTGTAGCTCTTTTGGCCAAACCTAATTTAAAAGTAGGAAGTATTTAATTTGTCATATTTAGAAATTTAAAAATTTAAATATGGGAAATATAAGAAGTTGAAGCCTTCATTGGAAGACTCTCTAAACATCTTAAAAATCATGAAAGACAGAAATGCTTCACTTTTCACTGAACAATGCCTTGCTTTGACAGCAATAATCATGACAGACAAGTCGACAGTGCCATGCAGGTTTTATCATGCCCTGGTTTTACTGATTTAATTCCCTCTAGTGCAAATGTCCAGAAAAGCTTTTTTTGCCACTTGCAACTCTTGAAGAACAAAGCAGCGAGTTTGTTCATGGGGATAAGAATTCATAAACATATTTCAGGTGTCTTGTGGTCTTTACATGATCTGTCACTGTCAGTATAAGAAATTGAACCTGGGAAGACTTAAAAAATAGCGTTAAGACTTACAGTATACTGGCAAACTCAGAACTGTTCACGTTTACAACAGGGTCAAAATGCACTTTAGTTAGCTCTCAGAATTACTGAAATAAGATTAAGAGGATTGAAAATATTGATTTTGCACAAATTTCAGTGTTGTGGGGAGAGAGGGATCATATAGTTTCATCATAAGGGAGCTCCCACACTATTCCTGTCTCTTCTGTTTGCTCTTTTTTTGTTTGTTTGTTTGTTTGTTTGTTTGATTGTTTCTAGTGCTGTAAGTCTCAGATCTACCCAGTCAAGCTGGGAGCAAGGTCAGATCCCTCAAATAACTTCAGTGGTAAAATAATCCTCCAGTAAGAGCAAGCAGGAAAGACTGAAAGACTGAAGAATGAAGGGGCTTAAGACTTAAGTTGAAGAACTTTTTTTTTATTCTGTGTTCCCCATACTTGTTTTATTTATTTTCTTTTCCTCCCTTTCCTTATACTCAATGATGCAAAAACTAGGTTAGGTACTGTTTTGTGTCATGGGTGAAAGACTGTTACTCTCCTTAGACAGACGATTAAAAATGTAATGGGCTTTCTCCAAAACAGTTGAGTTTCTCCCATGTTATGCACCTCACTGACATATTACTGAGGGTCAACCCTTTTTCTGCTTTGGTACACAGCTAATTGCATTATCACTTTGTATCAGGCAAAGGAGCAGCTAACAGTACAAAGTTTGGGGTCAAGTGAAATCTATCTGAGGCTTTATGGGTAATTAGGTTAGGTTACAAGAGTCAAGTGAATATTCATTAGTTGCAGGATGAATACTCAGCATGTAGTAGAAATTTGCATTTCTACATGCTCTCAAAACTAATTCATGACTGATATTGACATAACAATCACATTACAGGTATGATTTTTTTCCAGACAAAGGAAAAATTGATTTGTAATAACCCTTAAAGCACACTATCAAAACTTTCTACAGGAAAAACTTCTTTAGAAATGTGGTAGAATTAACCCTAATTTCTGTCACTGCTATTGCTGACCTTTCTGTACCAATTTTAGAAAGGACTTATTATGTGCAATAGTGAATGTTCATAATTTTATTAAATAACATCATTTCATTTTGTACAGTGCTTGATTGGCATATTCATGTCTGCAATCTTTATATCTCAACAGTGAATTATAAGACTCTTAAAAATCTGAAAATGATTGCCCAGAACGTTATATAATATATAATTGGAGAGTATATATATAATTTCTATCAAAAATTGCACTTCACTAGTTGGTTATCAGATATTCCTCACTGCATTCAGACATTATCTGTTACACCAACTGCTTACATAGATTTCATTAGTACTAACCTGGTGTTACAGTTTCACAATTTCATTGCTATATATACTTTCTTAAGCAAAGAATAATACAGTGCACGACCAAACAGTACAAAATACATCAAATGAAACTGAGTTGAAAATACAGATAAGAAAATTTGTCCCTTTTCCAGAGCTAAAAATAAATTTATCAATATCTGTTGTAGTTGGTGACCTTGGCGGTCTCTTATTTTTGACTTACAGTCCTTTCTATAGCCTATGTAGCTCTTCACAAGACAAGGTAGCAAGACAAGTCTGTTCAGTGCTGAGTAGACACTTAGGGACCCTGTCTTTTCTTCCTAAACCATAAAATGGAACAAATAAATAAAATCTCATGTCAAAGCCAGGTCATTTTCATCACTTTGGAGGGGAACGATACACAAGATGTATTTTTCTTTGGATCACTTGCATATAACTTCATGTTTAAATGTTCAGAGTATACAAGTTCTAAATACTCAGAAATTTTCTGAATTTGAAAGACGATGTAATCAATATACACACATAGTTTGAAATTTTTAACCACTGAAGTCAATTAAAGGTTAGTTACTGAATTCCATGGGACTAGAATTTTGCCAATAACATTTGTCTGCAGCTTAACAGGAAAGATTTTTTTAATAGGCTCGTCCATGGAGCAAAAGAGAATTTGCTTTATAATTTGCCATTTATGGTCAACATATCTTACAATTCATTACACGTTAAAACAATTGGCGTAACAATAAAGCCACTAACATACATATACATAGCATTAACAAATGGTGGGGAAAATTTTGCTTCCAGAAATTCCACAGTTTCACCAGCAAAATTCCTGTAAATCCACTCACTTTCCCTGTATCTTCCAATATGACTTGAATAAAATGTCACATTCTATACCCCGATTTAATATTCTGTAGGAGTACAAGACAGATCTGATGGCATTTTTTTGCATTATATGCTCAATAGATCATCCCAGTCATTTATCCAATGAAGGTGCTTCAGAAGAACACCAAAACAGCCCTGCCAAATCAACCTATTCTTTATTTGAAAACTTATTTCTGATTATTACAGTAACTGATTATTATCAGCATTCTTGATTGTAAACCATATGATTTGATTAAAGGTGTCTGGAATTTTAGCAATGAAATTCTCTGTATTTCTGTATTCTGTATTTCTTCCTCAAACCACTGAGTAAAAAGCATGAACTGTGAGATACATGCCCATGAATTGCAAGGCCAGAAAAGATCCATGAAATCCAGCTCAAAATTTCACTAAATTGTAGGCTAAACAAGTTATTCCAATAATTTGATCAAAGTCTAGTTTTCCTTTGTTTGCTTTAAAAAAAAAAGCTATTTCAGCTCATCTTTAAGTACAATTATTCCTACGTAGGATTTCCTGCATATATTTACATTTGCCCTTTCACATTTGTGATGTTGAAGCCATTAATGAGTGCAGCAATATTCAAGGGGAAAGCGTTTGCATCTTGAAAGAAGATAATGATGAGAAAAGCTCACTTGGCCACTTTGCATCTTCACAGAAGATCCAAACGTTTGATGTTTTTAAGGTGGAAAAAAAAAGAGGGTTGAGAAGATAAATTATTTTCAAGCTGTTTTATATAAATTCAACTAAGTGACCATGCAATAAAACCCTAAGGACATTTTGGAATACATAAAAAAAGAGCACTTTCCAAAATATCGGGTTCACACTCTATGAAGCAAGGCATTATATGCCACTGGAAGAGTTCATCTTTGGGAATATCTACACTTTTGACAACATATCTAGTTATGGACATGATCCTGTAGTCCTGTGCTCTATGATCTGTAGGTAAAAAATGGGAAGTAAAGTGCCTCAGTAACAGACAGCAATTTTAGGGGCAATTTTGCTTCAAACAATTGTTTGCAAAATATACCAGGGAGCCATTAAATCCATTTGCAGATTTTTTCTTTCCCACAGTTACAAAAGAACCCCTTTCTCTGGCAAAACTCTCTTCATATAAGTTTTCTGATGCGGAGAGAGGGAAAGAAACTAGCATGCCCTGTAAGTTCGTTCACTGACTTACTTATCACTCTAATGCTTTATCATTGTCTCATAGGACAATTTATCACTCCAAAGTTTCCATCACGTTCTGCTTCAGCTGATGAAAATCAGGTCATCTACTCAGGGAACAGTAAGTATACCCTGTACAACTTGCTGGCCAGATATATAGCTCAATTAGTGAACTTTAAATATTGAACATGTGTATCAGTTCATGTAAATGGCCATCACTCTAGCATCTGAGTATGACAAAAGCAATTATTTATTCTTGGAAGGTATCAACATGCCACCATTAAACAGGCAACAGAGAAAAGTCAAGTAAGGCTCATTGCAGAGTCCCAGAGATAGCCTACTGTTAGGCATTTTTTTTTTCTGTGAATGAATAATTCCTCCCAAATACTAATATAGTAAAAAAGAAAAAGAAAAAAAAAAAGAAAAATTAAATATAATATGATTTCTTTTCCTGCTAAATTTGTTTTTATGTGTTCCCCATGTACTGTGAGATCATGGTACTGAGAGTAACTTTTTTTTTTTTGGAATTTGAATACAGCTTTCAGGGAGCCCTTATTAAACAAATACCTCCTTCTAAATGGTCTACTGAGCATACAAGTGCCCAAAAAGCCAGTGTAGAAACCCTGTTGAAGGGAAACTACTCAGCAGCTCCTCAGGTCTCCTACTAGAGTTAATAACTCGAGACAGCGTGTGCAGCTGTTAGGAGAGAACTACACAGCTTGGATACACAGTGAGGCATGAGAAATACAGTATTCTCAGAGCAGCTGAACAGCCTAGGGTTTGTTATCACACTTACGCCCAATTAAAATATTTTTAGGGCAGAAAATAGAGATTTTAAATCCATTTCAAATTTTTTATTAAAAACAATTTTTGAAAGCACACCCTCGCTGTTCTTGAAAAGCTTTTTCTCAAATCTCACATTAATCTTACACTGGTCAAATCAAGTGGAAATTCTTTTGATTTACGTTAGCGTAGCTGACATCAGCATCAGGCCCTCTGTCTGTATTGTAAGCAAGTCATAAATGACCATTCTTCATGGTCATATAAAATGATACATAGATATTGGTACAAAAAGAGGTCTCTTGGCACAATCATTACTTTTTCCATTTTCTGTAGACAAACAAACCCATAAAACAGAACTGACAGATGTTACAACCCAAGGAAATGAAAGAGAAAACCCCACAGTCCAGTAGAACTAAGAAATCCCAAATAAAATAATTCTGCAAAAACCTCCTAGAATACCTGTTTGTATTCTAAGACTTCAAAAATATAAAAGCCATAGAGAAAGGTTTCTCCATTTGCTGTCCCTGCTAGAAACACATGTTGTCAGGTATAACAAAAAGTTTCCAGGACACTTATTTGAGTTGTGCAGTAAAGTTTTCTTCTATTTTTTCTCTCTCCTTTTTCCCTCTCCAGTCTAACATGTCTTAGTTTTGATTTGGTTTATTTTACATTTTAAGTATTTCCTGATTTTTGCAAGAGCTTACCACATGTTTTAATAACACTCCCCATCCTCAACATCCAAAGTAACAATATGCACATTTCTAGAGACTGTACAACAGGATGTTGTGATTTAAAATTGATTTTACAATAAGTGAAAGTCACAGGAATTGAAAGATTTATTTTTTGTTGATATTATGACCTCGGATTCAGCCTTAGCCACATCTGAGTGTACTTTGAAACCTCTGAAGTATCAGCACTCAGGCTGAAGCCACCCTCAACTCAGGAGGGAAAAAAAATGCAGCTCTTTGAAAATAAGCCCTTTCAGAGATGTATGCACAGGATAGAGAGATTTAGCAGATTCACTGATTTGAGACTGGTTTCAAAAGCAGAGATTTCAAAGGCCTCACTTAATAGATACGATGGCTCAGGCTGAAGTTGAAAGTGCTGGTTTCAGCATTGCTGGAGGTTTAGGAATATAGGAATTAATAATGGATTATACTGAATAAAACACAAACAGCACACAAAGATCCTTACACTGACAAAGAGGTTTTCCTGCTTTTCCCCTATCCTGAGGCACATGCAGCTAAGGGAGACAAATGTAATACATATTCCCACCCATGAATTAATGTCTCATAGCTTCACAACATCAAACCTCGTTAGTAAAGCTGAAAGTCAACTTTGAGATGGATTCTGCTTCAAGCTCTGCAGCTCTCTGACATTCTGATTTTGAACATCTTCATATTCAATTACTGCATCTAAGATTTTTAAAGAGAAACCTGGAAATACATACATTTCTGTTTGGCTATGTTTTGCAGCTGTCTCCTGTCCAGTCCTGCTGTCTACCTAGCTATTTGAGCAAAAAAAGTAATTGGAAGCCAAAAATATAGAAAAAACAGAACCAAGCAAGCAATTTGTCACATACTTGTTCCACTGGTTATCCAACTATAAAACAGATATAAGGACCTCCCCACTAAAAAAAAATAGAGAGCTATTCTAAGGTTCAATTAATGTTTTTAAAGTGGTTTAGGATGCTGAGTAAATTGAAGATAAGCACAGAAGAAATGGTGCATACATATTTATGTGTTTAAAATCTGTCTCTACAGCTTTTAAACTTGCCATATTCTGGATGCTTTGCAATACTTGAGCAGCACAGAGGAGCCATAAACCTGACTTAACCAACCAGTTGAGTGACATTAACGGGTATTTATACCCTTGTAGTGGATGCCCTGGGTCATCAGATTAATACAAAACACTTGGAGTAAACAAGGGAAAGAAGCCTATGAAGTAGGTAAGATCCTTTACAGACTGATCCACCACCAATTGGCATCAGTAATAAGATTCCAATTTGTCTTAAACTGCTGATCATAATTAGTCTAATTTAATGGAATGCATCACCCATTTATTTTCCTTTGTTCTTCAGTCTATAGTGCTGACCTGAAAAGTTGTTTCTCTTCTACCTAACAGGTAGCAACTTCTGTAGGGCTGTTTCATGGCACACGTTCTCTTGGATGTGTTTATTTTTGCCTGAAATTGCTAAAATAGATAAAGCTACTGTAGTTTTTAGAATTAAGGGATGAAACTCTCCTCGTGGTGTTGATGGGATTTCTGCTGTAAAATTCTCAGCCATATCATTGGTTACTTTCAATGACATCTCAGTAATTCTCTATTACTGACTATACGTCTTGAGTGATTTGGGTTTTGTGGCAGTTTCAATGATGAATGCCTAATCTCTTCACTCTAGCTTATGTTCTTTCTTATTCTCTATCTCACGCCTGCCATTGCATCCTTTGCAGAGGCCTGCCAGAAGCTTAGTGAAGCTGATGCTGCTCTCCCCTCCTCTTCCTCTTGTTAATCACTCGAATCCAGAAAGCTTCTTCAGAGCAGCAAAAATATTCTAAGAGATAAGCAAGCAGAAATGACAAGCTCTTATTTTGGTCAAGTTTCTATAGCCTTCAAAAATTATGATGGTGCTTTTGGTTGGGGATTTTTAATGATAATACCCAGGTTCTAAAACCTCACATCTAACATGTTTTTCTTAGTCATGACACTCTAATTCTGCTTGGCCTTTCCAGTTTCTTCCTGCTGTTTTGATGTCAGTCTGCACTGAAATCGAAGCTGCTAAACAGTTTTCTATAGCATTTGTTAACATAGCTACACTAGCTTTTATCTTTAAAATTTCATTAAGATGCTAAATCCTATCTTTGCAGTGTTCCTAATTTGAGGATTTTTGTATCTAAAGTTAAAGATACAACACAGTTTATGTATGCCTAAATGCTTCAGAAAAGCCAGATTACTGGCTTACTGTTCTAGCTTTTAAAAACAGTGGAGTTTTGTTTTAGTTCTGGGCAGTTGCGCAACTGTCAATCAGAAACCTTGTTATACATGGATCTGATGTCAGATCAATATTTGACAAGGTTTTTGACTGGCAGGACAAATTGTTAGACACGGATGTGGCACCACATCCATGCATAACAAGGTCCATGTAGAGCAGCTGAGTGAACGAGTTCTGTCATTCATAGATTATCACAGCAGTTAGAGCAGCTCCCTGAGATCTCATGTGCTGAGTAACTACATCAGAACATGAATCTCCTCTCTAACCCTAACCAAACCTCATTAAAATTACAAGGTTCAGTTGAAGATGCTGAGAATCCTGGAGAGTTGAAGTTCGCTGATTCATCATCACTAACAATATTTTTTTATTCTGTCCCCTGTAAGATCTCTGCAATTTCATGTTCTCCCTTCCTCCTGCTAGAGACATGGAAAACTATGGTGCTTACATCAGTGTGTTTAACCAGTGAAGCAATATATGAATTACACTAACAATTGATAGTGTACGATTATGAGGTGTGGTGCCACGAAGAGCAAGGAGGGAGAAAGGTGTGTATGCACATTATATACATTTAAATCCCAAGTTGAATCGTCATGAACATGCACAAAGCATACTTAAAAATCATCAGCTGCATAAAATATCATTTTTGCCATTTTCAAGTTTATTATCAAGATTTAACTCCAAAGGCGCCAATATGGCTTAGAAACATTGGTACATTTAGTACCCACAGCTATACTCCGGGCTATTCAGTCTTGGTTCTCACACATCTGCAAGAGCTTGAGCTGAAAAGCAGTGACGGAAGAGGCTGCAAGAACTCTAGTATTTCACAAGTACATTTGCCATGGAGAGAGAAGCTGAGCTACAAAGAGAGAAAGCAGGCAAACCTGATTTCCTCCTGGTAGGAAAATCACAGTAGAATCTGAAGGATGGATTCATTTCCTTAATATAGGTCATCTTGTGATTTCAGAGATGCTCTAGTATATCTGAGATGTGAATGTGGAGCTGAGAGTCAGGACACATGGGAAGCAGCCACTGGAGGTTAGAGGGGTACCCTGGGTGTCTAAGACAGCTCTGAATGATTATGTGTAGCCAGGTGAATCACATCCAGACTGCTGGCACTTGTCTGCCAGAGGCATTTCCACACTACCCATCACCAAGGACTATCTCCTTTTTCTGAACATGGAACACAAAATGTCAATATCAGATCCAAACTTAGTCCAGATTACTGATGTTTATTTACATCCTAGTATTAATAGCTAAAACCTCCCAACACACATTCAAGGATAAGCCTTTCCCAATGACATATTCTTTTTCTATCCTTCATGTTTTATTAGACAATAAAATCTTTTACTGATACAAGACTAGTTATTTTGTGTTCCAGAAATTTTTGAGAATCGCACAAAGAACTAAATTCACAAGTGACCTTTAGACCAAAAAAAAAAAAAAAGAAGAAATTGTAACCCATATATAAAAATACTATAAACTCAAATATGATGAGAAATGAAGTATGCTCTATCAAAACAGCAATATGTAGGACATTTAAGTAGATAAATACTGGTTCTGGTGCTAGAAAATAGCCAATATGGAAAATGTAATCATAAAGCAAGTTTTTAAGGGCTTTGTGAATGTCATGAATATGAGTTTACATCTCTCCACATACTGTATCTTTGTACTAGGTTCAGCACCATATCTCAACTGCGGTCCACTGCATTAAGAACAGAGCTGTCTGCACAGTGTCTCCTGACACTGAGATTTTTGATCAAAACTAACTTAGAAAATTGTCTTCTTTTTGGTCAAGAATATCAGAATACTCTCTGGAGGTTCCTAGGTCAGCATTGATCTAAGTAGAATCATAGAATCATAGAATGCCTAAGGTTGGAAGGGACCTCTAGAGGTCATCTAGTCCAACCCCCCTGCAC
>JAWLRI010001036.1:728158-746276 GCA_034781795.1 Crypturellus tataupa
CGACCTGCTGGAGACGCTCCTCTTAATGCACCCCAGGATCCCATTGGCCTTCTTGGCCACGAGGGCACACTGCTGCTGACTTTGTCCTGCTTTGACACTGCTGACTTCATCAGTAACCACTGATGAAGTCAGTGATGAAGGTACAGAAAACCTATGTTAAAACAAAGTGGTTCTAGAAAGATGATTCAGTGCAGTGACACTTCATAGTTAAAACACTTTTTCAAAACATTGTGACATGAGGGAAGTAGCACTAGGCAATGAAAGGGCTATGATCCCATAAAGATGAAACACCTAGAGAAATATGTTGTGCCCCTACTTATGGCTTCTAATGTCAAGGTCAGGTGCATGTATACCCAGATGTCTCTATCTTTAAAACAAAAAGATCAGGCACTTAATATGGTAAATACAATTTCCCTTAATAAAGACCTGCATCTCTTGGCAAAATTACTTTACATTAGTAGCATACTCCTAGTTTCACTTGACCCATATTTCTGAATATTATACAGCTTAACACATGCATTTTATTACTCCACTAAATTGTGGAAGATACATTGACAAAACTGTTTTCAGTTACCATACCTTGTACTTCTACTGTTTGCTGACAGTATATTCTATTTCAGTAGTTGGTTATGAATTGCTTTAAGTCATCTGAGCTGCATGATTCAAAGATGTTCATATTTCTTCCCCTCCCTGATGGCAAAGAACTACTTTCCTTCCTCAGTCTTTTTTTTTTCTAAATTATAATTAGTCTAGAGCCTTGCCTCTCCACTCATTCATCATTCTCTCCTATTAATCTTATCACTCCAGAGGGCTTGAGAGAATTGGCTAGTAACATCACCAGTAACTCAAGTCTGAAATAAGGCTATCAAAATACATAGGCTTACATGCCAACTCTCTAGACAAAGTATAATTGTAAAGAATGGGGCAAAGTCATAATGAGAAGAAAAGTTCAACCTCTGTGAATCCTGCTCTGCCCCTCTCACCTTTTGATACTTCTGAAAGCAATTTGAAGTTGCTCATCAAGTAAAAGACAAAAAACAGTACAGAGAAATTTAATTTATGTTAATGCCACCCTTTGATGGTTAATATTTATTACAATATTTTAAAGCTTTGAAGCTCTGATGTAAGAACTGATTTCAGGACGACTTTAGAGATCCTTCGGAGCAAATGAATTGTCTCTGGTCAATTCCTACCCTTTCCCATAGGGAAGAAAAAGAGAATTTCTTCTATTGTCAAAATCATCAGCTTTTAACGTCTCCAAAGAGCAAAGCTGTAGATTAGAAAGTTTTCATCTTTTGTCTATAAATAAAATAAAATAAAAATAAAATAATTGTCAATAGTATTTTCAAACAAAATTTTTAAAGAAGTACTGAAACTAAATAAATTATTAATTTGAACTGCTTTTTAACATGTTCTGGAGTGCATTAAAGTTCCTTTACGCAACTTAAGCTTGAATACCGAACATGGTGAAATCACAGGTGTTGGAAAAGCTCTCATTAGAAACAGTTAAGAGAACAGTCATAAGAGTGAGTGGAGAGAGAGAGGTGAAATTTCTTAGAAAATTCAGACACAGTAAGATAAATTAACCTTAAAAATAAGTATTTCTCTCCACTAACTACAGAGAAAATTTAATCTTACTAGCCAACATTGCCAAATGAATTCTTCCCAGAAGGAGAATATCATAATGCACTATAAGCTAAAAGCTTCATCCCCATAAGATCACATAAGGTGTTAGAATTAGGTACTTTGTCTTATTGTACAGTTTGCACTAAGAGAAAGACATATTTTATAGCGACACTGATCAGGATACTTCCCAGAATCTATCATTTATGAACAAGCTGGGTTTGAACACATGCTCCTTCATGGAATGCAAACACCTCCTTCAGTATCACTCATTAGATTTGGGCTGTATTTTCCTGTTTTCCTCCCAGCCACATTTTTTTTCTTCCTTCTTTCTTTCTGGTCTCTTATAATCATTCTCATATTCACATGAGCATCAACAGAATACCTGAGAGACTTCCACATACCCATGGAAATCATTTTTAGAATGGAAACATGCATTTATCCTAACCCTTGGAAATGGTTCCTACATTTTGCTGACCCCTAAACCAGTATGAGTGTGGTAGTGATAATCTGATACCAGGAAAGGGACTGTTCTAATAATTAATAATAGTTAATTAATAATAAACAATACAAATCTTTATATTGTGTCCAGAAACTAATATCAGTAGAGCCCAGAAGAAAAATATGTTGTAAAATAAAGAAATCAATTGAACACGCATAATTCCAAAATTAGGTTGTTCAGTTTTCTGAACTGTTCTCTTGGATTTAAAAATAGACTGTCTGAATTCTGCTCCTGACAGCAAATAATCCTTTCCACAATTTAAAAAAAAACTCTCCAAATTTCACCAATCAACCTGGATATCTGCTTCCTACTTGTCCTAATCTGCATTTGATTGATCCAGGCTCAGAGGAGATATTAAGGGAAACTTATCAGACAGCATTACAAGGAAGACTACCCAGGAAGGACTTGTTAAAGATCATTTATGAGCCTAAGTCCTATTGAAAGTCAGTTGTTCTCTGACTAGTAAGTCATTCAGTGTGCCACTAGTACACATAAAAGTTTTGTATTCCTATTCCTCTTTGAGGAAAAGAACACAGAAAAAGAGGAGACATCAGTGGGTGGAAAGACAAGATGTAGTGTCAAGATAAGACCACTCACGATTATGTTAGAGTCTATCCGAGGAGCAGAGAAGCCTTAGCAACAGTCATCTACAGCAGCCTAAGGAAAGTGTTGTAGGAGTATGAAGGGGCTGTGTTAATATCTGTTATTCCCTAGTCTCTGTCTGTCTTGTTTGTTTAGCTTGAAAGCTCTTTGGAATTCAAATTTTCTTGAGGCACTATCATAATAAACATTCATAACAATGTTACCACATATGAGCTTTCCAGGACAATAAAGCATACACTGGTATGATTAGCTCTTAAAGACAGAAGATATTATTTTAAAGTAATCTAAGTACATATATTTATTTTAGATCTTTCAACTGTCCGTACTAAGGAAGCTTTCAGACATATAAAAAATCATTTTACTTCCCAATTACATCTTCCATCAAAGTTATTGTTATTGACACCAAAATACATACTTATATATTACTGAAGATCTATTACTCCAATCCTTCTCCTTTACACGATGCCTGAGATCTAGAATGTTATATACTGATCTAAATTCTTAGTGTCCTGCTGGAGAGAATTTCTAAGTTGTAGAATCTGAGACGACATTCTTCAAGATATAGGGATGCCGGAGTAAGCTAGTTCTTTTAAATATATACAGACAATACTGGGGGTATTTCCATCCTGGAAGTAAGTAGTTGCAGGGATAACCTAAAATATAGTTTTTTCTTTCAGCCCCACACTGAATATTTTACTAAACTGACAACAGTCATCATACAAACTTTCATCTCAGAAGTCTTAAATGATAAAGATAGAGAGAGATTTTTTTTTATGTGGAAAAAAAAATCTGTATATTAAGCATAAAGTAAATCCTTAGCAGAGATGCATAAAATTTTGGAGAAAATACGTCAATATCATCCTTCTTCCCTTATCTTCAGAGTTGTAAACATCAGGAATAATATTCCACGTTTGACATGAGGAACAGCAACATGTGCAGGTGGAACTCATCCAAGTCTACTCCACTAGGCTCACAAAGGAGCTTTAATGACCTCCACTTGTACAAAGAGAACGCTTAATGCAGAATAGATTATTACTAGTGTGAGTGAAAGGGAGCTTTTGACACACAGTCATGTATTCACCATGTGAGTAATAAAAATTGCCTTGATCACTGCTATATTTTGTGAATTGCTGATGTTGCTGGAGATAGAACAAAGTATCAGGTCATTAGAACAGAAATTCAAGCTCTAATAGGTAAGTAAGATGAACTATAATATCTTTTTTCTTTGCCTGTTTCTCCTATGGAATGTCTTTTGGCATCAGGACTTTTTGCAGCAAGTGCTTTTTCCCCAGGATTTCCTACATATCTTTCTTATCATTAAATAGTCCTTATCAATAAGATCCAAATCAGGGGCCAGATAACTTCACTAGAGGAAAGAAGAAAATAAAATAGACCAAAAATTAAATAGAAGAAAACTTTCCTAAAATATTCTCAGACTTTATTTCAGACTTTATTTTAGTCTTTGTACATGCAGAATATTAATTGAGAAGATGAGTGGTCATCAAGGGAAGAAAGATGGAGAGAAAAAGAGACAGAGAGAAATAGAGCAAAAGAGAGTGAAAAAGAGAGCAAGTGAGCGAGAAAAAAAAAAGAAAATGAGGGAAGAGGAAAAGAAAGAAAGAGATAAAGGTGCAGATTTAGCACCACATGGTAATACAATCATAATGGCCCTGAGCACACAAGAGTTTTTATCAAGTTAAAAAAAAATGCAGTTAAATGTGGAAAATTCAAATTAAATATTTAATGAAAAGAATATTACTTTGCTGACTGAAACAAACTAGATAGCACAGATAAAAATCAAAGCTCTGCTGCCCACTCATGCTTTGTCATTGCCTTAAGACTACCCACAGAGAGCACTGCTGAACTCAGGTTTCACAGGTTTTATTTTTAACTATGGATTTCGATCCTTGGGTGGTAGAAGGCCAGCCAGTAGAGTTCTTTTGATGTTGCTTTCTAGGTGAAACTGTCTAAGGCCAGAGCTGCTCTTTAATGGAAAATACGATCCTATTGCTGTAGTAGAAAACAAAATGTCGTAGATATCAGTCTTAAGTGTGATCAGAACACATGGAAAGCAGCTAGCCCAATGATCCACATATACCTGTCAAAACTGCTGAAGCAGAATAGAAGATGAGCAGGGGAGCACAACAGACTATGGAAAATCAGCAGGCTACCAACAAGGTTGAAAAATCCAGGCACTTTTTCCTTCTTTTTTTTTTTTTTCTTTCTCAAGTACTAACAGTAACTTCAGGGAGAAAAATAATAAACTGCATCTAAAGATTTATTAGATTCCACTCAGCTGGGTATTTTACCTGAGGCAATGTGTTGGTCCTGTGTTTTGACGGAGGCTGTGATTTGACATTAGAGTTGGGATTGTCCCATAACATCCCCTTTCTGATATGCTTTTTTAAAGAAGAACTGTCTTGATACATGAAACTAACATCAAAAAAGACCCCCAAGAGCTCCTCTTCTAGGCAGCATTAATTCCTGCCATATCATATAGAACAGGGACTAAAGACGCTCACTGCTCTGCGCTCAGAGAGCATCGAGCACAAGCTAAGCCCTGAGCCTTATCAGAGACGGGGAACTTTTGCTGTTTAAATAGTAAGCACAGAAACAACAACGTGATGAATTCTCTGAAAATTAACTCCATAAATACTTGGACATAAATGTAAGCACAAATATGTTTGTGGTTATGTCCAGTAATATGGGTCTTATTTTTTTAAGTTTGTCCAGAATAATTCCTGAATGAATGCTATCTTTCTTTGTGAAAAATTATCTGATTACTGCTTATAATCATGCAGCTGGAAGTTTTCCAGTTTGAAAGACTTTCTCTCCCATCGTTTTTCTCCTTTTTAAAAATTAACCTAAATTTGAAGTTTTTCTTTAATATATTCATATATCTGTCCTTTACTTTTTACTCTTAGTCTCTGAGATGATTATGTGATGACAACTATTTAGTTTTTCTGTTGTTTTGTATTTTGCCCAAAACATGTAAGTAGGGATGTGCATTGCTTACTATTTTTAAAGAGGAATTTTAAATGTGAAGGCAATTAAAATATAATTGAAATTATTTTATTTTTAAATAGTTATTGAAATGTAAGTGTTTGAGAGTTGCAGTTTAAAGCAATTAGAAGAGAATATTATATTCACAGGAAATCTTCTGGCCATATTATTATTTTGAATGTATCTATTGTGTTCAATTAAAAATATATATTGAATAGTTATTCCTTAAAAACAAAACAGTTTCCCTTTCTATATATGCTGAATAGGCATCTGTAAAACACATGATTTCTTAGTTATGTCCATACTAGCAGAAAACAAAACAAAACAAAAAACATATTTTTTAGCTATAAGCATCCTCGCAGGCTATGCTGACTATTGCTCTCATACACAATATTCAGATACTTGCCAGCAGCTCTTTCTATTGAGGATGTGAATACAATCTCCTTTTTGAGAGAAAGGAGGAGAAGGAAGGGAGTGAGACATTAGTTATGTACGACAGTCATTTTCAGGGCCAAAGAGTGGTGCCAACTTTATGTACTAAGAGCCAGCAAAGGCTCCTACACATCAAACATGTTCTGCTTCCCTTCTGTCCTGTCACCTACACTTACTTCACAGTTACCAATTCAAAAATTTAGCTAGTTGCTCTGAAACTAAACTTGAGAGGGGTTCTGAGAGACTCTACTAAGAGATTACAGAAAATTTAAATGGAGGAGATGGCATCAGATTTGAATTTGTCCATCTTAAAATGTCCTCTGACACTATCCCTCAGATACTATATTTGTATCCTCAGAAAACCTTGTATTTCACATACTACATCATAGGGCATGAAAACTTCCCGTGGATGATCAGGGGATCAGGGGCCTGGAAAATCTGCCCTGTGAGGAGAGGCTGAGGAAGCTGGGCCAATTCAGCCTGGAGAAGAGAAGGCTGAGAGGGGACCTATCAGTGTATTTAAATACCTCAAGGGAGGGAGTGAGGAGGATGGGGCTGGCCTCTTTTCAGTGGTGGCCACCGAGAGGACAGGAGGAAATGACCACAAACTGAAGCATCAAAAGTTCCACAGGAACTTAAGGAAAAAACTTCTGACAGTGAGGGTGACAGAGCACTGGAACAGGCTACCCAGAGAGGTTGTGGAGTCTCCTTCTCTGGAGATTTCAAGACCCGCTTGGATGTGGTCCTGTGCCATGTGCTCTAGGTGTCCCTGCTGGAGCAGGGGTTTGGACTAGATGATATCTAGAGGTCCCTTCCAACCTTAGGCATTCTATGATTCTATGATTCTGTGATTCCCTCAGTTTCATGGTATGTATATATAAAAATGTTTGGCAGGCTGAAACATATCCTCTATATTACACATATAGCCCTTTCTTATAGAAAGTACACTTCTAGACTGACCTAGCACAAGCTAGCCTTGAGCATTTGGCACAGACACCAGGAGTCATTCCTAGAGACTAATGGTTTCCGTGTTGTAGTTTTAGTCTCTGTGCCCTCTTGGACTTCCTGTGATTGCAGCACAAAAGGGCTCTGGTGTGGTGGGCGGATTTATGCTCCTATTTCTGAAAGGAAAACTTAGTTTATCAAAGCAAGCAAAAAAATATTGTGCCAGATGGTACTAGTTTTCATTCATTACTAGTCCGAATTTAAAGCATGATCCTAACATGAAGTGATAAGTGATTAACAATGAGAATGAACAAGTTCATGAAAGTGTTATTTTGTTTTCAGGAAACAGACAGTTAGATCAATGCTTGGTATTTTAAAAATGTTCTCACAAATATATTCTGTTCCATTACCAGTCTTTGAGATTCAGAACTTCTCATAGCTTTCCTAATATAGAGCAGAAAGTGGTAATGCAATCTAACCCATCATGAGTTTCTTCTTTGAGACAACAAACAAATATATAAACAGAACTAGTGATTAATGAATTTATTTCTGAGTGTTGGCTTGAATTTTAGTTTGTACTGCATTTAAAGGGTCAATTTATTAGACATATTAGGCTTCAGGGAAGAAATCTTGATCAAATAGTCCATTTTCTGTTGTATATCA
The DNA here is from genome assembly GCA_034781795.1 of Crypturellus tataupa. Taxonomy (NCBI): domain Eukaryota; kingdom Metazoa; phylum Chordata; class Aves; order Tinamiformes; family Tinamidae; genus Crypturellus; species Crypturellus tataupa. The sequence goes on from JAWLRI010001036.1 coordinate 735,930, forward strand.
ATACACAATCTCTGATTAACCTTTTCCCATAGATGAAGACATTTGCAGTGTCTGTCTCATTTATGATAAATCTGTATATTTACCATATGTTGCCCTCTTGTATAATTTTCCTCAGACTGGCAGGTTCAGAAGACACTCCTGAACCTAGCTGTTTCCAAAGAAACTCCTTTTCTGTAAAATATCTTTAAAACAGGCCAAAAGGCTCATAAATTAACTACTGTGGCAGAACGGGAGATTCATAGGCAAACAGATATACCCTTCCTCTGTTCTCACTCATATAATGAGCTGGATTACAAAAGATTGAGTTAGGAAACATGGCAAAAAAATAATGGCTCTTTTCACTCCAGTGAGATATTTTTAAGATCAGTTAGGTCACTTTACAATTTTTTTTTTCTCAAAAATCCAAGAAAGGGCACTAAAGACTTCATTCAAGTAAAAAAAATAGGTACGGATAGCACTTACGGAATACCTGTGTTAGCCAATACCTTTAGAAAATAGTAAGTGCCTTATCTACAATATCTAAGACAATATAAAAGTATTGATCCAACCCTTTATATGACCATAAAATGCTGTTTGTACATACACACACACACACAAATCAGTTATTTTAGGGAGCACTGTAAATGTGATTGGTTGCTCAGACATAAACATAACTATCCAGATTTTAAAGTTCTATATTTTGTCTCCCTGTTCATAGAGGAGCCTGAGGACAAACGGATAACCTTGGGAAAGGGGATCGGGTGTTGTGGTGGCAAGAAGGCTGTGAAGGATTAAATCAATCTCACTAAAGTACTTCAACCAAGGTACTAAAATGGATTAGCAGAGACCCACAATCAACATGTTTTGAGCTGTAGCGTGGCTAAAGTGCTTTAGTTTCATCTTACATGTCAGCCTTTGTTCTAAAAAGAACTATCCTAGTGCAGAATTTAAAATAATGACTAACTCCACTATTTTAATTATACTAAAAACAGCGAGAAATGTGTGAAGCTAATCAACTCATTGTTCTCTGAGCAATAACTACTCTCTCCTGCAGGCAGTCTTCCCCAAGGTTGGGAAATGTCAGGTACTGCTGTAATAGTACATAAATAAGACTGATTTACCTCACTGCACGTACTTCACCAACTTGCTGACAGAGGAGTGCCTTGCATTCCTCCATTCCACATCATTTGCTTGATGTGCACAACGTATGGACCTTTCTGCCTATCAGGGGCTTTATGGGTCTCCAGATAAACACTTTCATTTAAGAACAAGAGTGGCTACTTAGTTTTCTTTTGTCACTTATTATACATGTTCTTCTTCCTATGTCAAGGTCTAAAATTCACTGTATTTTCTCTTTCCATGTTTTGTTCATCATTTCTTCTCTATCACATTTTTTCATTGTCCTTTCAAAATATTTTCAGCAACTTTGTTCTTTCCCAACATCTTTTATGCAGAGGACTCTTCATCTCTATTCCTTTTTTTTTTTTTTCTTTTTTTTTTTCTGGGAGATATCAACCTGTGTAGTTCTACAAAGCAGAATTCTACAGACAGACAAACTGGAATAAAAATGAAGGATTTTCTCAGACTGACTGGGTGGTAACTAGGGTAATGACTTGTATCTGGCACTTCTCTGAATTTCTTGAATTGATGCATCCTTCACAGTGCAAAAAAAAATGCCATCAAGTTAAAAGGAAGGAATTTCTTTGCTCTCAAATTGTAATAATGCATAGTTGAAGTGTATTAAATAAATCCATCTGACTAGATACTTACTACCCAGGACTTTCTCTCTGGGCTCCATAAACACCAGTGTCCACTGCTTAGTTACTGAATTTCATTCACAATGCACAAAACTTATGAGGAGAGGCTGAGGGAGCTGGGATTATTTTGTCTGGAGAAGAGGAGGCTCAGAGGAGACCTGATTGCTCTGAAAGGAGGTTGTAGGGAGGTGGGGGTCAATCTCTTCTCAAAAATAACTACTGATAGAGAGGGCAAGAGAAAATAGCCTCAAATGCAAGGAGAGATTCAGGTTACATATTAGGAAAAAATTCTACTCAGAGAGAGTGGTGAAGAATTGGAACAGGCTGCCCAGGGAAGTGATGGGAGTCACCATCCCCGGCAGTGCTCAAGAAACATATGAATGAGGCACTTCAGGACATGGTTTAACAGGCATTGTAATGACGGATTTACAGTTTGACTCGATGATCTTGAAGGTCTTTGAAACCATAATGATTCTATGATTCTATGACTTTAAGGTTACCCAGTTTCAGATAAGGGAGATTTAGAAAGTTGATTCCTCAGTGAAGAGCAAGAGGGAGAGGGAGAGAGACTTAGTGATTCATGAGGTGCTCGGATAAAACAATGAGTTCAGATTTAAAGATATTGATACTAATTAACTAATGCTAAATATGGAAAAATAAAATTATTAGAACATTTTGAAATACAAATGTTTTATCTAGACTCTTTGACAACTAGAATGCTTATTAAGAAAAATGACAGATTTCTTTCCTTCCTGTCTGTTTGCATGACCTTCCCTTTCTCTCTCCTAGACCACTATACTAAGTGTTTGAAGGCATTATCAAACTAATTCTCACAACATCTCTGTAAGGGAACAGCAAATTGCTATTCCAGACACAGAGAAGCAATGAGGTAAGACGAAACAGTACTGAATACGGTCTTTCTGATGCCTCCAGTTAGAGACCCAAATATCCTTCTGCCTATTAGATGACCTCAATCATCCTCGTCATGTTACATTATTTTTCTAGGGCCAGGGACAAGGCTGAGAACAGTTAAAGTGAGACAAACCTGGAAAAAATTAATGACAGAGACAGTCATTTCTATTATAGTGATACCTGTTAAGACATGAAGGAAATAAGTATTTATATTCTCAGTCAAAACAGTCTACAGTATAAAACCAGATGTGGCTCTGCATTTCACAGATATATCTAATTTGGGTTTACACTAGCTACCTTCCATGCTAATGTCTATCTGTGACCACACAGCTCAAGGGACACCCAGCTCTGTATCATCTGTGTCCTGCAGTCCTGGCTGAGCTCTGTGTTGTTGCAGCTCCCCCGACACCAACATGGAAGAGGGGCAGGCTGAAGCAAGGCTGGTCTTGTCTGTACAGCTTTGTTGTCACACCAGTCATCACCTCCGGTGTACTTATTAGATTTGTCATCTCGGCACTGATTTCAAGCTGAGACAAACCTCAAACCCATGACATCAGTTTCCTTCTCAGCACAGCATCTCCTTGTCCACAGAAATAGTGGGGAGGGAGGTTTCTAGTTCACAACATTCAGTTTTTGGGAAAGGAACAAAACTCGTAATTAATGTTACAATGATCTACCTTTCTACACTTTTAATCAATGGAAAATCCCATTAGTGTAAAATTAAATCAAGATTAATCAAAGTGAGGCCCAAATTCTCTTAGTGTTAAAATACAAAGGTCTGAAACACACTGACCCACACAGGTTGGATCAGTATTTTCACCTATTTACCTTTAATATAAAAGGTAAATAGCCTTTAATATAAAAGGTAAAACCTTTAATATAAAAGATAAAAATTGCAGTCAGTACTGCCTTTATAGCGTTCATCTTGGAAATATGAAATCCCTCCATAATTGTATGAAAGAACCTCCCTAATTATATGAAAGTTTCAGAATGCTGGAATGAGAAGAAAACTTGTGACAAGGATAAAGTTCTATTGTTCTGTCATTTATGGATGAAGATAAGCAAGAAGGAGCAAAGAAATAAAAACTATCTAAACTCATAGAATTAAACTTATGGTGAGTGACAGCAATTTATCCCAGACACAAAATGATCCCATAGTTTTCAATACTGGATATTAAATTCATTACCTGCCTTCTTTGGGGCTTTGTTCTGGAAGATATGTCATTGTTTACAGTTAGACATTAGAAAGTCTTGTCTAGCATTCCTAGGTTGGTGCTGAATCCTTACCTCACTTGTCAGACCTCTATATTTAAGAAATTTTCTGCTGCTACTTATCTGGATCCCATTCTCTCTTCTCTCTTTCTTTCTTTCTCTCTCTCTCTCTCTCTCTCTCCTTCTCTCTCTCAGAATTTGGATTTGTCTGGGAAAGGTTGACATAGTTCATGAATAATTCCTATTGGGAGTACTACTGACACTCATGATCGATTTCTATTCTAAGAGATTATTTTCTTTTTATTGTTAAAAATAACATTTTTTTGTCCTGAGAAATGTTAATTTGTTTGGTGTATTCAAGAAAGGGTCAGAGATAATTGCTTATATAAGCTGCATGTCTAAAAAATGAGTGTTACCTGAGAGATTTTTATGTTATGTAAATATATCACACTGAATCTTGTGATTGAATATTGCCAATCTGCTATGAAATTTCTCTTTTAAAATTTTGTTTAAATTATATCCAGAGGTTATGGTTTTATAGTGACAATGTTAATGAATTTTGACAGATCTGTGATTGCAAAGGACTTCTTTCCCATTTGTGATGAAGGGAAATTCTCAGGGTTAGGCAGAAGATCAGAAGTCAAGCTGGTGCAAAAGAATGAGGGTGAGTAGCAGAAACATTAATTCATGTTCATGCTCAGAAACATTAATTAATGCATGGAAAACTCAGTGTGGCCAGAGCAAGTGTGATTTCTTTCTATTCATATAGCACTTGTAAACTATTTTCAGTGCAAATCAGTATTCACTTAGATACATTTGTTGTTTTATTCCTCAATGTGCACAGGAAAAGTGAGCTACTGACAATTACAGTAACAGTGAAAGGACATATAAGTCGGAAAAAACAACCAAATATATCATCTTTCTAATGACTCTGATTCCAGAATATTTCTAAAAGTCAGAGGGTTGGAGGTAAATTTCACAGAATCACTGAACTAGTGATTCCACTGATTGGAATCATCTAGTCCGGCCCCCCTACTCAAGCAGGGTCTCCTAAGAACATATTTCCAATAATTTTGTCCTGGAAGTTTTTGATAGGGAGACTACCTGATCTCTCTGGGCAATCTGTTCCAGCGCTTTATCATCCTTATAGTAAAAAAAAAATAAAAAAAAAAAAAATCATGTTCAGATTGTTCAGATGGAGCTTCCTGTGTTTCAGTTTGTTCCAGTTGCCTCTTATTCTGTTGGCATCCCTGAACAAAGTCTGACTCCATTCTTTTTACCTTTTTCCTTTAAAATACTTATATGCATTGGTAAAATCCCCAGAGTCCTACCTTTTCCAGGCTGAATAGCCCTAGCTTTTTCAGCCTCTCCTCACAAGAGAGATACTTCAGCCTCCTAATCATCTTAGTAGAAATCTGCTAAACTCACTCCAGTAGCTCCATGTCTCCCTTGCAGTGGGAAGCCAATCTGGACCCAGTACTCTAGATGTGGAGATGTACCAGGGCTGAGTAGAGGGGGAGGATCACCTCCCTCGACCTGCTGGCAATCTTCTTCCTAATGCATCCCAGGATACCATTGGCCTTTTTGGCCACAACAGCACATTGCTGGTCCATGGTCAGCCTGCAGTCCACCGGGGCTCCCAGGTCCTTCTCCACAGAGCTGCTTTCCAGCAGGGAAACTTTCCATTCAACTTTCAGGAGAGTTTCAGAAAATGCAACCAGGTTATCTTTATCCATAATCATCCACTCAGGCTACATCTTTATGAGTAAATTAAACATGACTGGGAATATTTGTAGGTAGTGAGTCCAACTGCTATGAAGTAGTCCACAAACACATTATGAAACTTTTACATTGCCCAGAATAGGCTGGCATATCCAAATTGCCTATTGCAATTTGAATCCCTGTCTCGAAATGACTCCTGGCCTGTCTTAGAACAGAGCAGTGCCAACACCACTTTGATCATTCGACAGTAAAGATAATCCAGTTTCTGTACGCAGAAACATTTCCTAGAATCACTTAATTTACTAGTATAGACATGCACTGGACAAAAGCCCTTAAGTGCTCACAGTGGCAGAAATGACAGGCTGATCTCTTCTAATTTCTGACACTGTTTAGATCATTCCTGGACTAAGTTCAATGTTTAATGCAGATTTCACATCTCCTATGCCACATAGGTAGTCAGTTTCATGGGCAGACAACTCCTGGCAAAAGTGATCACAGAGCCATTCATGCAGACCATAACAGTCCAAATAATGACTCACTGAATGTCCTTCATCAGTCCAAAAGTAAATTTCTACTAATCAAAAGATCTCATTGGAGTTTTCCCTGCATACTTACATAGTCAACATTTAAAACAAAACAAACAAACAAACAAAAAATCAATTTCTGCAAGACATTAAAAAAATAAAAAATATTGTCTCCTAGAAGGAGCACACTTAGAAAGTGGCTGTCTCGAAAGTATGCATCTGTGATGTAGATATATAAAATTAAGTGAAATCAATCCTGCCTAGGTTATTCCTATACCAGAATCATTGTTGGGGAACAAGTAACTGTCTGTGATATCCATCTACCTGCCACCACAGCTGGCATGCAGAAGCTTTAGCCAAACTTAGAATCAGAGCTTGAAAATGCAGAAAATGTTACCAGCAATCTAGTACTGAAAGATAGGCAATAAAGCGGGAGATGTCACTTTGCACTCCACTGGGTGTAAAGAATGGCACCAATTTATCTCCATCAATGCTCACACACCCATATGTACCTCGTAGCAATGTACATCAGTGTAGCCCACTAGTTATTGTCGAATGAGAGTGCCAACAAAAGATAATAAACAAAGTATATTAGGGTTTTCCTATCTTTTTTTTTTTCTTATTTTTCTGATGCTTCTTAGATTATTTTGCATGGGTTTTCTTCAGGTAGTATCAACAGTTCTCCATTGTCTCTGAAAATCTGTTGATTTAATAACTGAGTATGGAAAGGGTAACACAATTTAAGGCATTTGCTTCTTTGTCAAAATGACTAATTTCTCTATAAATAACAAGATAACGAAAAAGGCTTCAGCAAGGTGTATTGCCATCATGATAGCAGCTATTATATGCTATCTTGCTTTCACTGTGTAATTACACAGGGAAAAGAGAGCAGCGCAATATTCCCCTAATGTGTATTAGCAGGAGAGCAAAGATATGTGTGATGATACCATAAACTACAAGGTTAAACTAGTTCACTAATTCTTTCCTGATTTCAAGTGGGACAGCCCAAAGCAGTAACATTGTGTCATTCAAAACTTAATTGTTCAAATTTTAACTCTAGAAATATCATCTGCCTTAGTTTCTTCCAGGAAACAATCACTTTTCATTATACAATAAAGAGCAAATGTGATTCACTGTATGCCATCAATAGTCTGAAACACCTTTATAAGCTTAATAGAAATAATAGGAATAGAACAATTACAGTTTTCAGTAGTGCAAAACAAGTTTTTCAGGAAAGTGAGCATACCTGGAACTGATGAAGTGACAAGCCCATTCCTTAAAATTATTAATGACGGATTTCAAATTAAATCCACCAGCTATGAAAATCTTAAGTCATTCATCACTGCATGCATCTTACATAAGGTGTTAATAGAGAGGGAGAAAGGGATCTTATACCAAGAAGCACTGCAAATTTTTTTAACTGTCTTGAGTGACTCCTGCTGTCTCCTTTCTCCTTTTATTCCTTGTCCAGCAATCTTGCCAGAAAGGACATGAGGAGGATGACTGATTGTCCACCGTGGGATACCACAGGCACTACAAGCTGCTATGAAAAGTGACACAGAAACACTAACCGTATCTTCCTTTATTTAAAAGAGTGGCAGTCTGAGCTGCTTTTGTGCAATGTGCAGTCCTGTCAGAGTGTGTTATGCATAATCAGAATGTATCCTGTATTTAGTCCCTCAGGGAACTGCAAGGAAGAAAGTGGGCTTCATCTCCACTGACTTTAAATGCTTTCATCTGAGATATCTGTTAAAGTTCCCTGTCCAGCTAAAAGAGGTCCAGCTAAATGAGGTATTGTTGTGGCCTAATTCTTCTGACCTATTTTACTCGTTCACTTTAGCATGAGATTAACCTCACCCTAGAATTGCCTCTTTTCTTCCATTGACTAATCTGTCATGATTAGATCAGGTGTTGACTACACTATAGATGGTTAAACAAAATTGAAGCTACACCTTCTAATGCTTTCTGACACTGTACTAGTTGGGCATACTATATATGCATGTGCTTTTAGACACATTCAAATCATAGATCTCCATGTCTGTACAGAGTCAAGGATAATAAAACAGTGCACATCTTCAGTTTAGATGTTGTAAGGGACACACAACAACTGACTAAGAGTTTCTGAATTTTCTTCCAGAACTGGAATGCCACAACTGGATAGTCATAATCAAAATCCTGAGCAAAAGTCTTCAACAGATAAACAGAAATGTTATAATCTTCTCTGTGGCCTACAAATGTTAAAGTAACTTTAAATCAGTCAAGAGACAATAGAAGTTAATGCAGTGCTGAATAAATGATGGAAACAGTATGGCACCTGATCATTGAGCCTTCAGCTAACTAGAACTGCAGTAGAAAATGGTTTATCCCTGTCACAAATCTCTGTAAGAGAAAAGGATACATATTTATTAGTTCTCTCTCTCTCTCTCTCTTTTTTTTTTTTTTACAGCAAACCAAAGGAGAATTGGAAGTAAGGGTCCTAATCCAAGTGCTAAATTCAATCCTACATTACACTGTAACTTGATCCCTATTCTATCTATATTGTATAAGAGAGTCAGCTGGAAAAACAGCTTGTGTAGTAGACAGAAAAGGTAGTGACAGACTCAAGCCTATGTTTCTTAACATTATCTTGCTGTTTTCCAAACATTACTTAAGATCCACCAAGAAGTAATTTCCAACCTAACTTGTCTGTTTGGAATAAATAAATTTTAACAGAAAAATCTCAGGATTCCTTACCATAAATTTAGAAAAAAATGCGCATAAGTGTGCATATCTCTCTTCTTTATTTGACAATGGAAATACCAACAAAGAGGTAGTTTCCACAGAAATGCCAGGCAATTCTCAAATGTGATGTTTAAATGAGCTTTTTTTTTCTCATTGTAGACATGCTTGCTTGATCATGTTGGGTCTTCTTCTCTGTTACTATCTGTTCTTTCTTTATCTGGTTCTAAGGAATTCATTAATTTCTTCTTTTTTTCTCAGATAAAGATGATACCAGCCAGCTATTTAGAAAATGTTATACATCTATCTATTGGTTCCTAATTTATAGGGTAATAAAAGATTAGGGCATATCACAAAGCCATTGTAGATACTTCAAATAAGGTAAGACCTCCTCTAACTATTTTCTGTTCCAGCAGGCTGTACTTCTATTTCCTTGGTTACTAGAATAAGTTGTTATGTTGTTATGTTATGTTATGTTATGTTATGTTATGTTATGTTATGTTATGTTATTATTTTATTTTAACTAGTAAAGTCCAATATATAAATATGGAAGAGTTAAGGTAGCTGTAATTCTAGAAATGAAATATAATTCTTGGTTTTGATGAGTCATAATTTTCAAGAGAGTAGTATGTCTAAAGCTGGAATGGACTAGTTCTTAAACTTATCCTATAGGCCTTCTAATTTATGACTTATATCCATTTTTCACACATGGAAAAAAATGATCTGACCTCTAAAAAGAACATTTCCAATACAACCCATAAAACAGCAGGAGAAAATGCAGATTGAGAATGCAGTTCCAGCACCTTGCTCTTTAAAAAGCTTTTAAAGCCTGTCTTATACATTCATCTTTTAGCAGAGACGAATGCACACAACAGGTTTTATCCTAGTCTGCCCAGTAAGGCAAGAATAATGGTAAATCAATGTCAAAGTGATCGGAGATGAGGTGAGGATCAAAGATCTAAATAGCTACAATGGATAATGTTGTTTTAAATGTTAAAAAATAAATTATTTTACAAAAAAAAAAAAAAAAGAGGTATGTCTTTGAATAAGCTAAAGATTTTCACTGCTAATATCAACCGAATTTTACCCACTGATGAAACGACACCTGGAGTGAAAAAAAGCTAAACATAAACTTAGTGGGGTATAGCTATGACCACAGTGGGATTAAACAGAATTAAAGTTCTTGCATACAAAGCATTACCCTAAGAGTTCAGCTACCCATGAGAAAGACAACAGGAGGGAAAACAAGCATTTTGAGTTAATGAATATGTATAGCTGCAAAGTGCTAACCCTTAAATTGCTGTAAATGTCTTACCTTTGCAACAAAAATTAATGGAAATTGATAGCAGCACAAAGATCTTCAGAAGCAGCTTCTTTTGACTTCAATTCTCTAAAGTGTTTCATAACTTTTCATGAACCAGGCAACCCTCACTCCTCCAGTCTTTAATGACACCCCAGAGGGCTGCGCTGCCATCCAGAGGGACCTGGACAGACTGGACAACTGGGCGGAGAGAAACCTCATG
>JAWLRI010001036.1:746376-772579 GCA_034781795.1 Crypturellus tataupa
GCAGGGGGGTTGGACTAGATGACCTCTAGAGGTCCCTTCCAACCTTAGGCGTTCTATGATTCTATGATTCTATGAATTTGAGAAAATAGTAGAATAGTATTTTGAGAGAGAGAACCTATGTCGTCAACTAACTATGACACTGATGGTTCAGGCACAGCTTCTTCCTGCATTCTGTTCATATCTAAATTGTCCTGTAGGGGCAGTATCTAAACTGACTTGTATTCTGTGATTATGAAATTGTCTTTCCTTTTTCTTCCACCAAATATTCTGTGTAATTGTGAATAATCTTTTTTCAACTCTGTTAGAAATCACTAATGGTCAACAGAGTTGGTGTTCAGGGCATGCATGCTAAGCAAATTGAGCTCCCAGAGCACACAAGGCACTTTGCTGAGGTTCTCTCTTCGCAGCAGCAAATTCCTTTTCCACAAACCTACTAAAAGAGCAGGTAAGTGTTATGAGAAACCTCAGAAGAGAATGCACCCAAGGACATGTTTTCGCTGTTGTCACGGAAAATACAGACAAAACAGCAGATGTTCCTGGCACATCATGAGAGAATATGGACAAGAACAGCAAAGACCAGTTGAAGATGAAGATAAGGACCACTGTATCTTCAAAGAACTGTCAGGAACTGGGCAGTAGGACCAAAACAGGGCCCCTGAGCCAGAATGGGGCCATATATGGAAGTGAGTTCTCAGTTGACATCAAGTGGACACAGTGAGGCAACCACCAGGGGGGTCTCAAAAGGCCACCAGAGACTACCAAAGGGACAGAGGGCACATGTGCACAGAGGTGGGGTATGCTGTAATTAGTTCTGGGAAATAGAATGAATATTTATGATCAGTCCTAGAGTTTAATGCATATGTAGATAATAGAGAAATAAAAGTTTTAGCAAGGGTGTGCATGATAGGTGGAGCTATCCCGCGTGCACCCAGCGCTGCAATACGGTGAATGCCTGCTTCTTAATACTACATTGGTGTTAAGAGGTTCTTTTTTCCTCCTGCTTTTAGGTGACGTTAGCATGTACGAATATTTATACACTTGCCATGTAGGTCCAGATGATACACTCTTTCTGAATGATCTTTCTTTCTTTTGTATTGCTCTTTTCTTTCCCCTGGACTTCTTGAAATTCATAAATTATATGTGTTGTCTTTTTCCTTTAAGATACCCATTAATATGTTCTCTTGCTAATCATCATACAAGCCCTGATGAAGCCAATGACTTGCCCAAGAGTAATTTAGATAGAAATGCCTTTTTTATATTATTTTTATTTGCTAATACAGTGTTGCAGAACATCTTCTGGTGCTTGGAGGTGATTGTCTATTCTGTTAAGCTGTTAGAAAATACCATGGTATGTTTTTAGACCAAAGTCCTAATAACAGTTTCCCAAACAGCTATGATGTGTTCCAGGGACCTTCTCCAACAGACAGACTGCTTGCAGCCCCCTATTCTAGAGCCTAAGACTGGCATCAGTCTGGGTCATTCCTTACCACTTGTCCTTAGTAACCAGGAAAGCACCTATGCATGGGTAAATTACTTTATACAGCCAATATGTGCTGTGATTTGAGGCATATGATGTGCTTCTCACTGACAAAATTCACATTAATTTTGATGGGTGGTATCCCAACAACTTGGGGTAAGATCAGAATACTGAAATGCTTCCAAAATTCTTTGAAAGAAGATGTATAAGAATTTTAAAGGGTGCCATCTACTAACTTTGTTAAGCATTAACAAAGTCAAAACCTAAACTGGAACAGTTAGTTACCCACAGTAGCTACCATCAGCATGCACTGTCTTTATATCCTGTATCAACACAAGAACAATGAAACACTCGATTCCTTGCACCATTTTGCTGAGTGAGACTTGAACAAATCTCTCGAACATCACTGAAGGTCATCGTCAAGTATCAGAGATTCTTACATTTTTAAATTTGCCAGTAGAAATATCTGATGAATACTAAATATCCAAACCTTTCAACAACAATTATCCTTATTAAATAAAATCTGTATAAGCTGTATCTTTAGTACAAAAGAAATTACCAACACCAAGACAGATCGGTAGCATAAGTCCATGGCAGTACCTGATTTCTGCGAGAGAATATTAACCAGGAAAAGTTTTAACTTTAACAACTGCACTAATCAAAAGACATTTTCCACTACCTTATTTATTTCCACTACACAAAGCTCAATGGGGTGAAGAAGAAAAAACCTTAAGCCTCCAGATTTTAGCTGATGTATTTCTTTTCCGATTTTATGATACTTTTCAAGTACTTTAGATTTCAAGTCAAAAAAGATACATTTTAAGGGGGATGCACACAACAAAATTAACTTTGGCCTGACCTTTCCATGTGCTAATGGCGTCATTTGTAATGTGGAAATTGATACAGTTAAGAAACAAATTCATTTTTAGGGAACAATTACAGTGTCATTGATATTTATTAAATCAAGATATTTCTACAATTTACAAAAAAATAAGCACTTTTTGTAGGATCAGTGACCAATTCATTGAAATCATATAGAGTACAGTAAAATGATTAAACTACTTTAAAGTAGATATCAAAGGGAAAACATATTCATGTATGGAAACAGTTTTCAACCGTTCTTAACAGCTGAAATAAAACAGTGTTGAAGCTGAAAATTTGAGCTGATTTCCATTTTACAATATTTTTGCCAGGCAACATATCTTCAAAAGCATGGCATTCGCTTGGTGAATTTGGCTCTTAGAACCGTTCTAACACTTTATCACATTTTAATAATATAAGTGATTAAACTAATTATTTTCAAAAATCAAAAATAAGGCTTCCTGGACACATTACAGTCCACTAAGCTTTAAATCAGTTTGTTGTCTGAACTATGATTATAAATGCATATTTTATGTCTATGACATGCAGGTAATATTATCAAAGACAATGACTTTTGATATACAGTGACTTATTTTCCATTTCATAGAATACTTGACAAAATAGAAGGACATGACTACATCATGTTACAGAAAAATTCATATTCCGTGCCACATCTGAAAAAATACAAGAGTGTAAAATGCATCTCGCTTAGATGCATGGCATATTCTATCCCATCTCTTCTGCTTCTGTATTTGACATGTTTCTATAATACTTTTTTTATATTTGACCTTTAAAAATAACAAATTTTAAAGAGAAAAAGAAAAAAAGAAATTATCCATTCAATGGCTAGGCTATTTACACAGAAAGGTGTCTGTTAAACATACAAGTAGGAAAATACAGATTGGTCAAAGGCTAAAATAGCTCAGAAACAGGGATTTCCAACAAGAATAATCATTATCCAGTAGTAAAAAAAAAAAAAAAAATCCCATTGCTTTTCCTGAAATCTTCTAAATCTTCCCAAGGTAAGTGTAGATCTTTAGGAAGGTAGGCAAATCTCCTTATAATACATTTCTACTCAAAAATGTTTTCTATAGCTTTTGAATTCACACACTATGTAAAGTAGCCTGGAGACAGGATCAGTGGTAGAATCCCTGCTAATCTTGTGTGATACCATCAGTTCCACAGCCAATTTGGAAGAGAATAAATAGCTTTCAAAATTCCATCCACAAATGGTGTTGATATTTATCCCAGTACTGTAGGCGAGCGGAAGATAAAATTTGGCCACACATATTGATATAATAAGCTTTATTTTGTCTATTCATAAAAAAGAAAGGATGGATAGCCAGAAAAGCCGTGCACAAGAGAGAGACTGGAAATATAAAGTGATAGAGAAGTACAGATGATTACAAAATACGGTATTTCATCAAAGGTTATGATCTCAAACATCTTCAAAGACTTGGAAACAAAGAGATTCCAGGCCTCACACACCACACCAATAAGTAGTACAACACAAGCATTTGTGAATTAGCGCAGGATTCCTATACCAAGGAGGAGAAAGTATAGCAAAAGAAGACAGAATAGTATTCCACTGAGGAAAGAGTCTTAAGTGGCGCAATTAACAAAGGCTCTGGGTGCAGTTAGGCTTTCAGAGTTTCTTATCATGGCAATGAACTGCACGTATTATTCCAGTATGGTCTCAGGAAGAAGTGGACAAAAGCTTCACAATAACATTTCATCCTTAGTAAATTTCCCTGATACAAAAATAATTACTCTGTGTAGCAGAAGAAAAGCAGTGAAATTTGCTCCTAAGGGTGCGATAAACTTGGTTCAACAAGTCAGTACTTTCTACATAGCATTAATTTCCTGATAACATGGATTTAACATAGATATTTTGGGGAGTAGGGCAGAGGGAAACTTTCTTTACGAGTTAGAGCTACTATCTCCAAGGTATTCCAGTTTCCAAATTTTTATGTTTGACATTAACCCACTAGTCTCATCCCATGAGGAAACACTAAAAGAGTAAGTCAAAGTAGTATGACCTGCACGGTACTGGCTACCTGGAGAACAGCAGGATGTAGTCAGTCTTTCCTATCTTGTCACTGGATACTATTCCATTTTTCTTGAAGAATGAAAAACCAACAAGAAAGGGGGGAATGTTTAAGAAACTCAGTGACTGTAACAGTTACTTCCACTTTTTACTTCTTCCTTCTGAAAGTTCTTTCTGATTTTTCTTCAGATTTTCTTTTATTTCTTCCAGCTGTTGTCCAGCAAAACTTAGTCTTAATGACACCAAATATGCAACCTATTAACTTTTTTTTTTTCACAAGAGCATTCATTATGATTCCCAGTAAAGAAATATAGAAGATATTGTTTTCCTTCTGTTAATTTCTGGCTATGTGAAGGTAGGATCCCTCTCCCTTAGTTCTATCTCCTTAGAGCTGGTTTCAGGGTAATGCTTTACTATAGGATGGTTTCAGCAGCAAAACTCACAGCGTAGGATGCCCTTACACCCACATCTCACCACACTCAGAAGTGTGCACATACTTAGCACTATCAAGAAAGATTCACTTCAGAAAGATTTCATTTCAAACCTAACAAAATTTTTCTTCAGGTAAGGTGAAAGCTTTTTATTTTATAGCAAGAAAAGCTGACAATGTTCTTTACCCACCACCTCACCCTCAGAATAATTCCT
The DNA here is from genome assembly GCA_034781795.1 of Crypturellus tataupa. NCBI lineage: Eukaryota > Metazoa > Chordata > Aves > Tinamiformes > Tinamidae > Crypturellus > Crypturellus tataupa. The sequence goes on from JAWLRI010001036.1 coordinate 751,407, forward strand.
CTTCCCAAGTAACTCTGCTGTAATTTCCTGCAATAATGTACTCAGTTTTAGTACCAACCCATAGCTGCTCACTTTTCTGGCTGCTACTTCTCAGTACTTCTGCTTCTAAGACAGCAATAGAGAAGTGCTCACTGAGCAAACCAAGAGAAGTTATTTGAGCTTCTTTCCAGCCATCATCCATAATGTACTCCAAGTGGGACATACTGTTATAAGATACAGCAATAAAAAATGAAATAAATTTGCAATACAATTCTTCTAAATTACTTATTTATTTGTAATAAAATTCTTATTTAAACTGAAACATTTTGATGTTTTAATGCAATGATTCTGTACATAAAAATGTATTTTTCTGAAATGTTGGTTTGTTTAATCAAGCAACTATGGAAATACACACTGAATCAGCACTTCAGATAACCTCTGTATTCTTCCTTGAAGAAAGATAACAGCAGGCAATTACATGTAATCAAAACTAAAAACTTCTATGTTGGGAAAAATTCAGAATAGGATCTTCCTGATTTGAAAGGCTAATTACAAATATCAGGCACTTGCAGAGATAAAGCATTATTATACACAGTCAGGGAAAAAATAAAATATTTCTGCTCATCCTTTTCAAAGTTGGATGATACAGAACAACTGGTTACTGCATATCCTTAAGAGTATGCCCAAAGCTATTACTGAAACCTTGAAGATTGGACAAGAGAGTCCTTAAAAGTCAAGGAAGTTTTTGTTAAAGAGCCTGAACGTTGCTCATCTCAGAGATGTATGTCAAGTTGTATCTCCCCCAAGTTTTCCTGTGTCTTATACTTTAGAATATAGCCCCTGGAAACACTGCCCTACAGCTTGAAGGCCTGAGGTCTCCAGCAGCCCACAAGTTAAAACTACAGATAAGTATCATGTTTTCCAATGAAAAGATAGCTAGTTTGGTGAACCATCTTTACTGAAAATAGAGGAGTTTACTACATGTTTTGGTTCTGATGTACTGTCCTATTCCAATAAAAATCCATTTAGTCAAAAAACTGCTGATTACCTCAGCAAACAAAGGTAAAAAACAACTGTCAATGAGAATCAGGTGTGGCTTGGATAACTGGGAGCTAGAATGAATAGGCACAGTATGGGAGAAAGCTTATATCAAATCCAGCATATTAATATATGAGCAGATTAATACTGTTAGATTATCTAAATGCTCACTCCCCAAATTAGATTAACAGATCTATAATTTCATTTCCTAGTGACACTTTATCTCCAAATAGTTGACTAGTCTTTGATGTTATTCTCTAACCACAATGGCAAAACTCCCAGCCCTAAGAGAAGTACAAGGCAAATGCTCCTTAAGTTCTAACTACCACAGCTGGAATAGTTTATTTTCCATAAAGCTTTTCACCAGGAAGAGATAAAGTTACTTTCATCTAATGCTATTAATTCATTTAATGTTATTAATTCATGATTAAAAAGTGATTATGAATAAGTATTTTTGGATTTGATTGAAATAGCCTGTATCACTTCTCATGTATCATATGCCCTTTATACTTGCAGAGTTTTGAAAGGTGAGGTAAAAATGCAATGATTTATGTAATTAAATGTAGACATGAACACAACAATTGTGTGGCTATAGTTTGTGATAGGCAGTGTATATATCAGCAAAAAGAATAAATTTAAATTACATTTAATAACCAATTTTGGAAAGTTTTCATTTTTTGTTCATAGCAGTTTGTATCATATCGTATCATATTCTATTAAATATTATTATTTATTAATGCAATTTAAAGTAAATACTATAATAAGCATGATGTAAGCATTCCTTGTAAAATTCACTGACTACCTGTTGGTCTCTAGGAATATAAACTAAAATTAGATTTTTCCAGTAATTACAGTGTTTAAGACTGTTTAGTTGTTCTTCAATTTCCACAAAAGAATAAACATTGAATATTGAAACTCCTGAAGTGACCGGACTCCTTGCATACTCTTAAGGCATTGGAGTACCAGGATTTGCAGTTCAGGATAGGGCTCACAGGGCTGTGGAGAAAATTGGAAGAACGTGTACTGGGAGAAAAGAGTGGGACAGTGGGACCCAGGAAGCAAATTGAACAGTCATCATCCTAGCCGTGAAAATAGATACACGAGAAACTTCTTGAAGGGGTATTAAAAAGAAACATCGAAAATGTATGCCTTGGTTATCATGGTCCATTATGCTGTTCTACCTTGCAGAGCCTTTTAGTTTTGCACCAAGGAGCACATGCTTGGAGGCTTGTCTAGGAGGGTGGCCTTTTGCAGTTCTGGAATTCCCAGGTAGGACCTGAGGGCTGGGTTTGGGGCCCTATGAATTTGCAGCTGACATGCAGGTGGAGTGCAGGGACCTGTTAAACAACATAACAGTCTCATTTTAAACTATATATCCCACGGAAAATTCTGTAGGATACATAACCATGGTAAGGACAGTGCTGTGGCTAAAATATGAAATGAAGCAATGCAGTGCAGCAAGAGCAATGCAATACAGCAGACTGCTGAGGTACACCAATTGCCTCAACTCTTCTTCCTTCTTCACTCAGTCTGACAGTTCACCTTAGCCCAGTCTGGGAAAACGACTGATAAAATTGCTTTTGTGCTATAATCAATGTCTACTGCTAAAAAAGTCACAAGCTGTCCAGGCTGGTGACACTAACTGCTGCAAAATGATCTCGTTTTAATACTTAAATTAAATAATGACTTATTCATTTATGTGAAATTTATTACTTTATATTTGAGATATAAGCACTAAATTTACTTAAGTAATGGTTTATTAATTTTTAAAAACTGCTTGAAAGAGTAACAAATTCCACATGAAATTTAAATAATTTAATTCCTTAAATGAGTAATTGTTTTACTTTACACTTGGAAAGGTGTAAGAAACTCTCCACTGTGTCAGTGTGGCAAGAAGCTTTTACCTTTTGAAAAATAAACCCATGAATCAAAAATGTTTAAATGTAAAAGTCAGCTTGCCATCATGATCTCCTCTAGACAGGGAATAACAAACTGTGTATAATACATCCTACTCCACAAGATACTATTTTAAATGATTACTTAAATATTTCTTTTATTTAATTTACCCTAGTTACTAAATAACACTTCATTTCTTCCTGATAGGGAAAACTATAATGTGGAAAAGCTCTAGATATCTGTAACTGGAAAAGCAGAGTTAACTCTTAACTCTATTCCGTCCATGGCACTGTTTTATTTAAAGGTGGTTTATGGGATAAAATATGACAAAAAAATCCCAAGAGAATAAATCTCATTTCCTCAAGAGAGCCTGTTGTCTGAGACACTATTTGCAGATAGTGTCTACCCATTCCCTACTATTCCTCCCTCTCCATGCACACAGGCCACTCTGCCATCTCAAAAATACAGACCCAGGAAAATATAGAGAAGGGCAACGGGTATGATCAAAGTTATGAGACATTTTTCTTCTTCTACGGAAGAACTTGAGTTAGTCATTTTCAGACAGGAAAGATATATTGAGAAGTATCTGACAAAGACCTATAAAACCTTGAGTGTAACAAAGGAACTGAATACTTGACACAAATTATGGAACACCACAGGAAAATAGCAAAATGGAGGTTCAAAGCATAAAAAAAAAAAAAGTGCTGAACCTAGTTGTGAACTAGAGAACATTACAGACAGATAAAAGTTGGAGTCGGAAAGTAGCTGGGCAAATTCCAGGAAGCAAAATCTGCAGATTAAATGCAAAAATACCATGTCTGACTCAGGAATTCCCTGAATAACTGGATGCTAAAGGAGCGCTATAGGGATTTTCTGTTCTGCTCTGTGCATCTCCTGCAGCTCCCTGTCCAAAACAGAAGGCTGGTGGAACTCATTGTTTCAATGGTGCTCAACTTGGTGATAGCATATAAGGATATCAGCTGCTAGGATGGGAACTAATTTCACCTGTTTGGAGGCAGAAGAAACAGTGACTAGACTTACCTCACAAGAGGCAAAATAAGATCCAGGTAGTGAGCCTCTTAGTGTCTTACAATGTTTTACATTACCTCATACAACAAGTCAATTTCTAGAGAAATATAGTAGAAATGAAAAATAAATATATTTTATAAGAACATTGCTGGTGCATCTGCAGTTATCTGGCAAAATAATCTGTACTTCTCCTTGTACACAAACAAAAATTTTCTGTTTAATATCACTGGACCCATATAAAAGAGCTCACATGCTGCTTTTACTTTTTATTTTAATTGAGATCGTAGACTTAGTTACTCCTGTCCTGGTGGTTTAACAGTACTTTCCAGCAATTCCCCCTGCGTTTGCAGAAGGTTCGTGTAATTTGTCAATATACAGTATGAAAAAAATCAACAAGAACAAAAGCTCCCAGGATACTGGAAGGTATATTAACACACACAGAAAGGGGCAGGAGGATGCAGAAATGTTCTGTGCATCTTTGCTTCATTACTCATAGACATATCAAACTAATGTGAAAATCCCCACAGGATATTCAAATAGGGGAGTCAGATATTGGAAATAACTTTAAAGTAAGAATTATAGATACATGAGTTCTCAGAAAACAGAAGCTTTATCGTGGTAGCTGTAAGTAATTTTCTGACCAATCTATAAATCCAAAAGCTAAAGGCTACCCGATCTGATTCTAAACATTTGGGCAAATTAAACTAGTCTGAGCTTATTTGATTAGGAAGCAGAGAGCAGACTGGCATAAGAAAAATGACACTGAAGGGTGGGTTAAATAGAGCTAAATAATGTAAGGTTTGCATTGCAAAGATAGTCCACGATGACAATGTCATGCCTGCTTTACAGCCCAGTCTTTGAACTTGCAGGTGCGAATAAAAACCTTAGTAAGGGCTTACATACTAAGAAAAGAAAGGATTCATCATTTTAGGAGCTGTACTGAAGCCAAATCTGTGTTTCCAGAATAAAACTATCCCAATATAATATAAAATACGGAAACTGGATGGAATTCTATCTTCCACATGCTAGAGCCCCTGGGCAAAGGAGAGCATTTTCCATTCTGCCGCAGGGTGGGAAATCAAAGGATTAATGCTAATACCATAACAACGGATACTCCTGAAAAATGTGTGCATTATCAGTCTGCCCATTCCCCTCCATAAACTCCTAAAACAGCAGTCAGGAAAACACCAGCTTGAAAGGAATGAATGGCATTTGTGCTGTGTTTCTGGCTGATAGCACAGTGTCCAGGTAGCAAGACAATGACAAATTCCATCACACGTTGCAGAGAAAGAATTATACACATAGAAGCCAGCTTGGACTAGTGCTCCAGCATTTTCTAGCAACCTGCAGATCTTGTGCATATCAGTTCTAATTGCAGGTGCTTTTTGCCAGCAGCTCAGAAAGAAATGATATGAACAAATTGCATGGTACCATCTAAACTTCATCCCTTCAGTAAGCATGGCTCACCATGATTCCAAAATCAAACAAACAATTAACATGTTGAATTTTAAGTCAATTATATCCAGCTAATCTCCAATTACCTGTCTACTTTTTCTAGCTTAGTTAGGTGAAGTATATAAAATTTAAAGAGCTCTAGAAAACATTTTTAAGGAGCACTAAAGAGAAGTATGCTTTTATGTTAAAGTCATTCCTGTGAACACCTGTGAACTGTTGAGTTTAATTGGACTACATCTGCTGCTGATTTTGTGAGTTCTGCCTGATTATCTATCCTTTTTAGGCATTGAGTTGTCTTCTTTTTTTTTTTCCCCCATATTTCCTTTTAGAGTAGAATTTGTACAGAATGACACACCTGAGAAATGAAAAACCTAGAAAAATCTACAAGTTCTGTAAGAAGTGTTTCTTCTGTAGTAGAGACTCAAAAAGTAGATAAATTTATAGTATGAGAAAAAAATCTTCATCTTCTCCACGAAGTTGTTAAGTTTTCAATGAGAATTCTAGCAAAGGTGTCATTACACTGGCCTCCCAGAGATAAATGTCATGGAGACTCAAATCTGTATGTAACAAAAAACATCCAAGGGAAAGGAGAGCTTCCAAGTGAAACATTTCTTCCCCACTAGTGTATCTTTGTAAGCCAGATGCACTATTCTCCCAAAGGACATAGAAAGTAAAGAAAAAGAGGAGAGAATACCATGAGACCCTATGTATCCTACCATAACCTGGTAGCTTGAAGGTTGAGTTCCTTGTTCTGCTCAGCATAAAACAGTTTGACCTGATATTCTCCACATCTCTAGAGAGCAACCTGCTCATCCACCTGAGTGCTACAGCGGATATGTTCTCTATGAGTCTCGAAACCAAGCCACCAGCAGACATACCAGGATGACTTTATAAATTTAGGGTTCAGACATCATTGGTCTCCAGGTGCAAGAACAGAGGAAACTCATGGAAGTGGGGGCAAAAAATACACAAGAGGAAAATCATAAGCTAAGGATCACATAAATACTAAGAATGAAAATTTTGAAAGTTTTCAGTTTTTCTTGAATTCTGTGTCCACTAAAATTGAAGACACTTTTACCACTGACATTTAATGTAGGACAGAATGCTTCTGAAAAGCCTGCTTCTACTATCATATACTTATTTTTTCTAGTTATTTGTTGAAAAATGTGCTAATAGGAAATAAGTGTTTTAGCAGAAAAAGCAGACATTACTTTTTTCTTTTTTTCTTTTTTTTTTTTTGCATTATTTAAATAGGGTTTAAGTAATGGGAGAGAAGCAAGGAAAAAAAAATGTTCCTCTTTCCAATTGCTGGAGATCTGGGGTCTAGAGGGAGTTCAGTTCCCCCCAGCAGGAGTTCAAGGGAGGAGCAACTTGTGCTATAAAATATTAGAATACTTTGTTAGTTATTTGCTTTCAGAAAAATAGATGAGTTCAGTACACCTTCAATACAGGTAACCAAAAACTGACTATTACCTTTTTTTTTCCCGAGAATCCTCATCTAAAAAATTATTGTTCTCTAGAAGTTTTCTGACCTGCTTGCAAAAGCCATCTTGGACTCTATTTTTCAATGACTTTCATTTCAAAATAATACGTAATTGTTTTAAACCCACTAGCAATATTTAAATCTGGGAGAAAAAATCACATTAAGGTCAAGAATATGCTGAAATTATTATTAAAAGATATTTTGTTTACTCAAAATGTAAAGATACCCACATTCACAACCACCACATTTTGCTGCTTGCATGCAGCTATGCAGAAAACAGAAACTTGCAGAAAAGAGTAGAACAAAACTTCTGGGAAAAGTCATGTATATAAAACCACACAGTTCCCATAATGACTTTCCGGTAAAGGAAAGTCTCCCTCTACTTTTCTCTCTGAGGAATTCAAATAAAATTCAAAAAGTTTCCATAGCTGGAAATTTTTTAAATATGTTCTCAAATTTCAAAATGATATTTTCCTTTTATATAGAGAGAGACATTGTGCCCAGAGATATTGTGAAGCCTCCCTCTCTGGAGATCTTCAAAACCCATTTGGACACGGTCCTGTGCCACGTGCTCTAGGTGACCCTGCATGTGCAGGGGGGTTGGACTATATGACCTCTAGAGGTCCCTTCCAACCTTAACAATTCTATGACTATGACATATACATGATATATATTTGTGTGTGTGATATATATGGTATACTTATGTGTGTGTGTACATATATACATATATAAAACAAAATGCTTATCATTGGGAAGGGTAACTAAAAAGCCAATAAATTACTTTTCACTTGACTTGTGCTCTTGTGTTTTGGGACGATGCTGAAACACTAATTAGTCATTAACATGGCTCAATTTGTAGCCTTAATGCCTTAGAGACAATAGTCTGTCAACTGCTATTATTGTTTATATAATAATGCAATACAAGTCCCCAGTTCAGGCTCTTCTTGTACTAGAAACTGGAAAAAATACAAAATAACTTTAAAAAAAACTAACCCCAAACATTCTACATCATAAAATTAGGCAGTAATAAGTGACAGCAGTAAAGCAATGAAAAGGACAGGACAAGACCGTGTTTCTTGGTGTTTGCCCTGAAATCTCTGTAAACATTGAGGTCACTAATACCTCCAAACAGGCCAGTGGGCCAGATCAGGTAAAAACCTTACTTTTTATTTTCAATCAAACATTTTCCATATTCCAGAAAGTAAAGAGATTTGAAAGTAAATGTACTGACTAAATGGAGTGATGACTGATCACAAACTTTTAAAATAGAAAATAAATAGATTTACTCAAATCTAGTGACATGATAAGAATTTTAGGCTGACTTGTGCGTTAGGGGGACTTTTTTGTTTTAGTTTTTGTTTTCTCTCTCTCTCTTTTTCTTTTTATTAATATCTAACTATGTCTCTTGAAGCCTGGGTTATCATCATACAAATCATGTCTTCTGAGAATGTTTGTTTTTAGAACTAGTAGTAGGGAAATACTTCTGCTTGAAAAGATCCAAATAAATAAGTAATTTTGACAAATTTGATAATCTGCATGAGACAGAGTTGTACGGTGGAAAACAATACCAAATTTAAAGGAAAACAAAAATAGAATAGGTAATGTGAAGAAAGGGATTGTACAGGTTTCCTGTAGCTTTATACAGTAAAACCTTGATGAAGAAAGCACTTCTTAATTCTTTACAATAAAAATGCCAATTCTGCCAATATAAAGCTAAACAAATAGCTTTTAGCAAGTGAATAGATCATCAAATAAAGGCAAACTAAAGAAGTAGCTCTCGAATTTGGAATTTGCCTTTTTGTTGAATGATTCAACATTCTACATTGTATTTTTTGAAATATTTTAATTAAATTCAAATTAGCAGTGAAATATCTACTTCCTACTATTTTTTTCCCTCTTCACCTTCTTTTTCCCGCTCTTCACTTTTTTATCCTGGAGTTAATCACACACTCTTCCAAACTAGTATTTTAGAGAAAGAAAAGTAGAAAAAGGGCAGACCTCTGTCAGGTTCTTTCTATTCCTTCCTTCTATTTTGTGAGAATGTTTCTCTCCCTTCCACTTCCCAAAAATACCCCTCAAAGACTGAAGGAGAGAAGGAAAAAAATGCTTGCTTTTCCACTCAAGATGTGAGAGCAACATAGAATTACTGTATGTGCCTTAAAATAAAGATTGTTGATGATAAACTGCCAACAAAATGATGTTTGTTTAGTCTTCTGGATGTGCGCAGATACAATCATCAGGCCAAAACATGTTGTGAGGTAGCATTACTTTCATACATCTATCTCTTTTGCCAAGCATTCTTCCAGGACATCTCTACCATTTTCTGTAGCCTCAAAGTTACGTCTGTGTGGACCTATTTTCTCTAGCAGTAAAAAAAAAAGTAAAAAAAAATCCTGCACAATAACTTCACAAGTCTGTTTACCTCTTCAGGCAGGAGTTTAAGAAGTCCCAGGCATGACATTTCTACAGAGATATTCCACACGCAGTACAGTTAATCTTTGATTAATATACCTCTTAGCCCCTTGTCTGAGGATCATTATCAGACGCTGTCTGTGATGATCATCTCTCTCCCACATCAGACTTGCCAGTTGGTAATATCGTTGAATAAATTTTCCATATTCTTTTGTGTCTCCACCAATCTTTAGCACTGAAAAGTCAGCATGCAAAAGTGTTTTATCTTTCACTCATTTTCTGAATTCAACCCTGGAAAAAAATTCTACTGCTCACCTAACCCAAGATTTCTTATTCTGCACATCAGTAGGAATGTGTTGTTTTCTCTAGCTTCTTCTGTCTTCATCTCAGAAATACCTAAAGGCACTTCAGTTCTGCCCAGAGTCTCATGGTATCTGCGGTCTCACCAAGGATTTCTCACCAGGCTTCAGCTGGTTCCTCAGGAAAATGGTTTCTTTAATGTGACGGAAGTCTTGCACTACAAAAAGGGAAAACAGAGAAATTTTGACCTTGGTAAAATGAGCTGAGTTTCAGTGTTGACCTATGATTGGGCTTTCTTTATCAAAGAAAGGAATCTGGGCACCTTATTCCATAGAAAGGTTAATTATTCTAAAAATATGTAATAGTTACGGCAAGGTATTCTGGTAAAAAGGAAAAAAAAAATAGGGCAAATGATTATTGTCATCATAAAAAGAAGCAGTTGAAGAACAATTACGTTATTAAAAGAAACAGTCTAGTAAATCACATACGTTTCATTAATTTAAGTCTATTGGGTCACATTTCCCGCTGACTTGTGAATCATCAGAATATTTGTGAAAAACTGTCAGCTTGAAACAAAACACACTAAAACTACTCAGCGTGTTGTCAATAAAAAGAATGTCATTGCCTCTTTTTACTCTACTTACACAGTCTACAACATTGTAGTAATTTACTGCATCACAAATGATAATATATTATCCTCATAAATTATTTTATGAATATAGAACATAGATTCCATGGACCAAACAAGAGTATATGTTGCCAAATCATGAGCTTGGCAAATATATAATTTTAGGTCAGCCAGAATTATTGTATTTTTTTTCTCTTACATACCGCAATTTACATAAAACTATAGCAACACAAAGGAGGTCTGATATATCTTAGCAGTTCTTTTTTTTTTTCTTTTTTCATTTTCCTGTAGGAGGATTACTGAAATCATTTTGGAATAGAAAAGATTTGAACCCAACAGTTCTTTTATCTTGTTTGAGTCTCCTCTCTAACTGTGCTGTGACATGAAAAGAGCATTGGGTGAGGAGAAGAGCAAGAACTCTCCCTGGTGCTTCTGCTTTCTGAATGCAGACCTTTGGTCTTTGCTTCTGCAGAAAAGTACTCAAAATAAATCTATCAGGTCAAAAAAGACATTTTGCATGGCCCTAAATAATTTGCTTGAGATAAGCCCAGCTGTTTCTCTTACTGTGATACTTGACTGACAAGAAAATCCTTCTCTAACTCCACTGAAATCTTTTATCCTTCCCTTTGGTTCCTAACATAATGTAGCTTACCTTCTTTTTTTCCTTTTAAACTCTTCAAGATGAGAATTATTTCTTCTTGTACACCACTAAATCCATTGCATGACTTGTAATGTTTATGAGGCTCCTGGAAAAGCACTATTATATACCTATGTATTAAAAAAGTGAAATTTCCCACATTTTAGAATGCAGGAATACTCTTACTCTGTGTTTGTTCAGTAGGACCTATTCTTGGCTGAGGACGGGACCACTGTCTTAAAATTACGTTAGTAACAGTGGTGATAGTGCAAATATTTCAAAATATTATTTATGAGAAAAAAAAAGTCATAAATCTGAAAGAAACATTCATGTTAAAAATATTCGCATGTAATATGATAGAGATTTCAGGGCAGAAAAACAGAAGAGAACTTCAGCTCAACTTTTGTATTATTTTTTCTCATATATGAGAAGATTTTGAATAGGGTTATCTTATGAGGAGTCAAAACTACTATTAAAAATATTGTAAAGAAGCCACAGAATATCTTCATAATAGGTGAATATTATTATATAAACACATTACTTTGCCTCTGATTTAGCATAGTAGCTAATAGCGACTAGAAATAATTATAGCCTGTGATGCTTGCGGGTAGACAGTGACCTCATTAATCACCGTGATGGAGACGCTGGTAGCTCCCTGCAGTGAGTCATTATAGAAGAGCATCAAATAACAAACAATGACAGCTAGCTAGTAGTGAGTGAAGTCTGACAGATGGTCAATAAATTCAGAACTGACACATTTTTGTAACCAAAAGGTAGATTTGAAGGCTTTTGGGGTTCTGACAGTGCTTCTCCAGAGCACCAAATCTGTCTCATAAATGTTAACATCCACTCAAAGCCCTTTAAGTGTAAAGGAAAGCATAAAAACCCGAATCCCTCAGTGAGGAATCAAACCACAGCGAGCACAAGTTTCTAAATACCAGCGACACTTCCTGGTTCACTACTGTTAGGAAGGCTGCATCGCTCCTCGTCTGCCACCACACCACGCTGTGCAACACCACACAGCATCCTGTGCTAATGTGATGAGACATCACACAGTTTGATGTGATGTGGAACAGCACAGTGGTGAAAACTTATGGACCAACGTAATTACTTTCAGATAAGAATTATTAACTCAGCTGGCAGAGCTCTGATCTAAATGTGCACGTTCTGAGGATAAATAAATAGATTAGATAGATTTACTGAGAACAATTTGCAAGAATGGATATTCCATTGTGTCTGGCTCTGCACACCGCTCTATTTAAAGTGTTTCTCCCTATACAATAGTACATACATGTATTAATCTCCCTCTTGCCCTTTTCAAGACTGCCATCTTTTATTAATATTTGCTTGTTTTCTTGGTTTTGCCCTTTATAATTAATTAAAACAAACATTTTGGGGTGTGTTTGTTTTTTTAAGTAGCTGAATTGGCTAACATTGCGTTAATGAAATAACTCTTTGGAAAGAGCATTATTGAGGGTGTAATCACAAAACTGATAATTAAAAATAGATGTCTAGGCCCTCAGGAGGAATAAAGCCATTTTAACCCCTGGAACAGAACCAGTTTCCACTTCTGGAAGATAGTCCCTGGAGTTCTCATGACCCGTTTATTGTGGGAGTTATACCAGCCCAGAGAAAGCAAAAGAAAAATTGCAAACTGTGCTTGCAAATATCAGCCCTTGCCAATTAATTTGACTCATATTTGCCTGGCTTGCAACTTTTGCAAGCATTAAGAAGAGAAAAAAATTATTCAAAAGACAAAAAGCAAAAATGCAGAGAAGATTTGCAGACACCCCAGTATGCAAGTGAACACAGGAACACAAACTTTGTGAAAGGCAGGCAAAGGAAAAGGAAGGAAGGAAGGTTACTGTGTAAGAGAAGGAAGCCAAGATAAACAATGGGCAGAAAATAGAAGTCGGGGAGTGAAGTGTCACCACCACAAGAATTCACAGGGCCCCATATCCTGGAAGACACTGAGGACCAAGGATGCATCTGGTTATTTTGCTGACTACCTGAACACAGCTAAACATTGACAGAATAGATGACCTTTGCGGTTTATTTGAGCTGGGATACTTAACAGAGCAGTATGTCAGTGTTCTCTAAAAGCCTACAGAGAAACCTGGCACTAACACCAGTGCCAACACTAAGTGAGGAGCAAAGTATTCTATCCATGTGCTTCTTCGGAATATATATAAAAGTAGTCTATTGTTCGTAGGACGAAGGAATTGCATAACGGGTTTCTAAACACGCAAGGTGTTTAGTTATAGTTAACAGAAACAAGCAGATGAGCAAAATGCTCATCTATCTTCACATTTTTTATTTGAAATATGCTTAGCATTAAATATTTGGGGTGAATATGAAAGAGAAAATTAAATGAATTCTAGGCTGCCAATTAATCTGCCTATGAGTTTCACCAGACAGAATGGCCTTGCTTTGTTTCTAAATCTGGGATTCATGGTAGAGGATATCCTGTGTTGAGCTACGGTGAGTCAAAAATATCTCAGATATCCCACAGTTTCCTGTGCCTATATATTACCTCTATCTGCAGTTCCCTAAGCTCCAAGAACAATCTGCTCTAACCATTCTTAATGACAAGAAATGCAGAAAACTGCATGTTTTTTTTCTTCAGGCACGGTAGTTTAGGAAGGCTTATTTCAACCCATTAAGGACCAAAAACATTACTCTGTGATGTAGGTAACCCATTCATGTGATTCAAAGAGAAAACTACAAATGACTTATGGTGAACTGTTCAGGAACAATTGATAGGCAGCAATTTGTTCAAACAAACGATTCACTTGCCAATTATGAATAATCAGTGAAAATTATGACCTGAACCATGATAATCCACAATCAGATAAAAGAATAAACTCGCTGAAGCCATAACTGTTAAGTAGTGAACCAAGAACAGAACCAGATCTCCTGATAACCACTTATCATGTATTGTCACTCACCTTGACTGACTTCAAAAAAAAAGCCTCATGTGTCACATGTGTCTGTTTTTAAAAATCACTTATTTTGCATTGTATTTTTCTGTTATTATTTCTTTTTCCATTTGTTTTAATTGAGAAAGGTTTTAGTAAGAAGTGTTTTCTTTAACAATATTTCAAAGCTAGAATAGACTAAAGGACAGAAAAGAAAAATGTTACTTGTTTTTTGCTCATTAACTCTGGAGTTTTCCTCTTAAAACACCTATTTCAAAAACTTAAAACAAAATAAAAGGAAAAAATTGTTATCTTCCCCATTCTTCTCCCTGAGTAATAGTTTCATGAGCTATATTGCAAAACAACTGTAAATGATAGAATGGTTAAGGATTTGTTAAAGCAGACTGTTATGAAAATGGGTTGACCTCGTCCCCTTTTGTCAATAAAATAGGATATTACCAAAGGCCACTTTTGCAATCACATATCAATTTGTTTTCAGGTTTCACAGACAGGTCGGTTCAAACAGTGACAAACATCACCTTGGTAGGCACCACTGCCTACCTCCAATTTGGAAAAGCTTTTATAAGCTGGCATTCAAGCTGAGGGTCAGCTTTTCAGCACTTTTCTTTTTTTTTTTCCCCTCTGAGAGACTGAGGCATGAAAGCCCTTGAAATCTCCATTTACTTAATGAAAATAATATTACTGAAAGAATGAAAATCAAGTGATGTTTTCATTAGGATGAGCAATTTTCTCTAGCATTTAGGTTCTCCTTAGTAACACATATCTGTCAGGGTTGCAACCTATAGACTCTTGACAGCCACCACCTTTCACTCTTGCAAAAGACATCTTAATCAGTATGGGAGGGTTAGTTATTTAAATGGGCTAAAGTAGTTAGTTAGTTAGTTACTCTGTTCACAAGAAGAAATGTATTCATATTTTCTTTCTTCTCTCTTTTTTTTTTTTTTTTTTTTTTTTTTTACTATTTGCATTATTTTTGTAGCGCATCCTGTCTTCTGTTAAAACTACATTAAGAAAATCGAGGTTTTCTATCAGCATCAGGGTCAAGCCAAGGATCTCTGGCGAGCGGTATAGACACAACCCAGGCAAGGAGCAGCGGTGATTCCCTTGGCTAACATGCAGCTCCTGGGCAAAGCGAGTCGAGGCTGCTGCCTCCCGCAGCTCTTTCCACACTGCTGTTTCCCCAGGAGATTGACCCAAGTTTTTGGCTGCCCCACATCAGAGCTGGCCCGGAGCACAGGCAGCCAAACCCTGCGAGCAGGGAGGAGAGCAAGAGGCTGTCGAGGCACTCAGGGCCCAGACATCCACACAGAAATGTATAATTTTCTTCATTGCTTATTTCAGCTTCTGTCTGGATGCAAGAGATTTTGAAGGATCTCTTTTTCAACTATCTTTTAAGTCTGTTAGCTTCCCACTTCAAAAAGAAGTTATATTTAGTGGCCAGTGATCAGAGCTCACTTCACTTAGCGCTACATATTCCTTATGCTGATGTCAGTCTGAAGTTATTCAGTGTGAGCATGTTTCAAAGTATGTCCGTAGAATTTATTTTTTTCCCTCTAAATGTGAACTAAATGTCAAACAGAAGAGTCTAAGAGGTCTTATACATTAGCAACCATTCTCTTTTGATGAATTTAGGGTGTAAGCTGGCTTCCACCAAGCCAAAGGGCAGAGGGTGTCAGTTTTGGCCTGGAGAGCTGCATTTGGTATTCTTAAAGCTAATTCACGCTAGAAACATTTTATCACAATAGTGGTGTCTGTTGGACACTTTTTTCATTGGAGTGTGTTTGCATGTCACAGGCACACATATGGCTATGGCACTAGCACTTAAGAAAATTTTTACCTGTGATTCTGTGATACAGGGTCAGTAATGAAAATAGAAATTCCAGTCTTAAAAAGAGCAATAAAAGACCAATAACCACCAAAGGGAAATATGAGGACTTGACTGAGAGAGTAAAAGATCAGCATGAACACTACATCTGAGACGATAAAGGATATATATGAGCTTGGGATACACCCAAAAGCAGAGGATATGAAGTATAACTGTCACGAAAGAATATGGGTTCCTCATTGAGAAAAGCTACTGAAGAAGAAAAAGAACTTTTTATCTTCTTTTTTTTTTTTTCTTTAGGATCAGTTGAGCTTAAAAGTGGTGACTAAAGACCAGATCTTGAGTGGAGTTTAGTAGCTATGTGAACTTGCTCTTCTGAAAATAAGTTTTTCAATTCATCTAATGAAATAAAAATATTTTAATCTCATGAATCTTAATTTCATGCATAGGATTTAATAAATAAGATGTAATAATAGTTACTTGCATTTTTATAATGGATAATATTTTTATAAAAGTTATATTGTGTGAAAAAGTTGTTCATGAAAGTATTTAGTCTGGGCTTAGCTGAAATCATTAATAGATTTGAGTTTAGCTTTACCTCAAAAATATGAAAACATTTCACAAGGAAAATACATTGGATTTCAGCTAGTCTGGATTTTACTTTTGAAATATTCACTTAAAATTTTGGATAAATGTTGAAAATATATATTTTTTTACAAAAAAAATAGAAGATGCCAAGAAACACCAAAAAAAAATTTAAGTCAACAAAAATGTTTGTTCAGAGTACCATGATTTTTTTCTTTTTTCTTTTTTTCTTTTTTTTTTTTTTCTGGATGAAACATAGGGGATTCTCTCACACTTTTTTTTTTCCCTGAATTTTTAATTCAGCTAAAAAAATTGGTTATTTTCACATAGCTTTAGTTATGAAACATAGTTCTAGAAACATAAAAAATGTTTCATGATCATTATTAAATAAGTTCCAACTTCTATAAATCTTAATGTCATTCTGTTTCACAGGATGTTTTACAGTTTTAGTCTTAAGAAACAGAAGCTTATGAAGTGCTAGGTATAATAGCAGCTCAAGATTCCCTTGTGAATTCAGGAACTAGTATAAGCCTCCTGACTTTTTCGGTGTATTTCAGTTTTGAAAACATTTTGTGAATTATATTAGTACTAATCCACTGTGGAATAATAGGATATAATAGAATATGAGGAGATGTAATTGTGAAGAGAATGTGAAGAGATGTTTTCAGTACAATAATTCCAACATGCAAGTACTTCTGTTACAGTCATAGATATGTCTTACTCCAGTAATTTAAGAGTTATTCTTGAATATAAAAATATACTATAATGCAGGGTATGGCAACACTGCTGATGGCAGGATAATGTAATGGTCTACCTATCATAATTATAACAATAATAATGAGTTCATTTTTCCAAGTACTCAGGCCGTCGAGTGAAGCAACCTTCAGCTCCAGGAGTAAACTACTTCTAATTTGTGAGATAATTTATCTAATGCTCGCTCAAGTGTCTTTACATTACCCTAGAGTTTTTTGCCGCTGTAGAAACTAGCGGTTGGCAGTGGAGGTGACTCCATGAGGACGGTATCGGTGGTGCTGCTCTGCCGGCTGCATTGCCACCACGAGCGTGCACCAGTCCTGGAGCCACTTCTCGGCGCTGGGAGCTCGCCAGGCCATTTCGGCCAGTCTCTGCTCATCACGAGGCAAAGCAGTTTGGGAGCAGCCATATGGCAATAAACATGGCTACACGGATACAGCACGACCCCTTTATCACAGTCTTGTGCAGAGCTAAGAACATTATGTGACAAAAAGGGAGCAGACTGCCTAGGTTTGCCTTGCTGCTGCCTGCATACGTGAAATATGTTAGCATAATGTTTTGCTTTGCAACTTCGGAGAGATAAGTATCCTTTCCGAAATTGAATAAACAAATATTTCATTATTGTAGTCAGTTTTAATACACAAATCCTTCCATGTGTACAGTTTAAGAACTGATATGAGTCTGAGGAATGAAGCTGAAATACTTAGAGCCTACACAAAGGATTACTGACAGGCTTCTTATATAGTTAGATTGGTCACATTTTCTTCCACGGGAGAGATCACTTACCTCATTACCATGTATTTGGGAAAAGTAAAGAACTTAGGCTGACATCTTCAGAGCGGAAATGCTGAAAGCTTGATAGGATCTGATTCATGTACTACTCTCCTTTTTATTTGTTTATTTATTTATTTATTTACTTCTATCTATTGCCATGCACATCTGTCAGGAAGCTATAATGTGCCTACCACATAAACTAGCCTCTGCTTTCTCTTGCTTTTCAGTATTATGCTTAAAAGTACGGCTACCTGCTGAGACAATAAACATGACTTCCCATGACTTTTCAGTAAATGAAGCTCACTTCTGAGACCCTGGGGTATAGTCAATCTAAAATATAGATATGAGGGCTGGAATTAGAAATTTCATGATCAGCCAAGTGTACTTATAGCAGCCAGATTTTGAAGGGGCATTCTTTCATCTATTAATGATGTTCCACTTCTCCCTCTCACCAATACCAGCGACTCATCATTTTGCATATTTAATGGAACATGACTAAAAATACATCAGAAAATTAATCGGTATCTGTACTGTACCAAGGAATTTTCAGAATCACCGTTTATTTCTTTTAGACAGACTGCTACTTCTTGGAAAAGCTAGAAAAAAAAGGAAAGAATCTGCAAAAAAAATTATTATGACAAGATAGCTGTAGGATATAACTGAAAATCAGTGTTCACTGCACAGCACAGTGCAATATAGAAGTAATTTCCAAATCTTTTTCTCTATCTTTTGCTGCCTACTTACTTTCTTGCATGTCATATATCACAAAACAGACTTTTGCAAAGTAGATTGTACAACCGAGGCCCTTAGGCCTTATCTTTAAAGTTAAAAAGACATAGAACTGGAGAGGGGAAAGTATGCAGATTTGCTTTAGTGATATTTTAATTCTGTTGATCTCTCAAAATAAAGATTTCAAGGAAATAAACTCAGGCAAACAGGCTTTACTCTCAGGAAAACTTACTCTTCTACTGCAATTTTTATCTGGGCATACCTAGGTACTTATTTAAAGGGTGATGCTCTGCACCAAATATATCTGTGAAAGACCATTATTATAAAATATGAACATTTTTAAAATGTGGGTGTAGATGGCTAACTGAGAGGAGAAGAAAACAAACAAAGGTAAAAAAAAAAAATGCTTGTTTATTTAAAGAGAATTTTCAATCCTAAAAACCTCACTCTTCCGCACTAGGGATTTACAACTGCCTCTAGTGGAATTAAGGTTTATGGAACATAAAAACTTTAGGATCTTGGCCATGACTGGTTTTATTTTTAAAACAGCAAAGTAGTGGCTGAATGTTTTGTAAAATAAAAGAAACTGTTCTGCCTTGTGAAATCATAATATTTTATAAATTCTGGCTAACATTATGAAATTATAACAATGAAGTTTGCTGTATCATGAAATTCCTGTGTACATTCACTTTTGCTGAAAAGATTACTAGCATGTATACATCCTTATAGGGACAATTATAGGAATATATTTGGGGAATTGACAGAAGATTTTTGTCCTACATCTGTGATTGATAGAAAAAAATCCTGAGGTAGGAGAAGGGAAAAGGCTATGAGACTTTGGTTGTACAAGATGGGAGGAAGGCAGGGGTGCATTTGTTTTTAGAAAGAATGAAAGTTAAAGAGAACATGCTTAAAATGGAGAATTCTCTGGTTAACTAAACAAAGCGAGACCTCAAGTCTCTTACTTATTCTAGAAGGCATCACTGTAGTCAATATACACTGATGATTGTCTGAAATACTCAGAAGAAAATATTCATTGCTAAATTTTCATATTTCCTGTGATATCCTTTGGAACCCTCCTTAAAGGTCTCTTTGATTGGTGTCTTTGATTTCACCAACTACGTAATCCTGAAGAGTTATATCATGACGTAAATGCATATTTATTTATTTATTTTTAAGTCTACATCGACAAATATGACACAAAGACTGTAACTTTCAAAAATTTCTGAATTATTAAGGAGCCCAAAGATTTGCCAAATATGTAACAGAATGAAATGTTACTTGGAAAAGAAATTAGATCTTCCCTCTTCTTGTACTAATCCTACCGAATAGCTCCAGATAGTTGTTTCTTCTTGCTCTTTCTAGTCCTAGGAATTTGCAATTATATTTGCAAAGCTGAACAGCTTCAAAAGCAGGAAATCAAAAGAACTTTGCACCAAAAATCTGATGGGCTTGGTGGTAAGAGATGTGCAAGAGATGATCATATCCTCCGAATCTCCCAGCCAAGGAAAGACTAAAACTTGAGACAGTTGCTTTCTCGTGAGAATTTTGGATATTTGCTGGAGTATTGGTCAAAAGACAGATGGACTACTCTTTTTACAACAGTATTTTGTGGGAATAAAAAAATTTCAGAACAAAGGATGCTCACCTCAGAATGCTAACTATTGTATTTGGAAAATGCTACTCTGCAGGATATAAGTTATACTGGTAAACTTCAGATCTGAAAAAAAAAAAAACGAACACATAGAAAGGTACATTGATCTGGTTCTGAAATCTATGAGTTCTGTTCTGACCTGTTCTAACATGTAGTTTTACCTCTGTTTTGCTGTATAGTGCTCAGCAGAAATCATGATGGAAATAGTACATTAGCCTATAGTAATTCATACTTTTTTCAGGTATCGACATACAAAATATTTGAGAAGATAATGATAAACACATAATTTATGTTACCTTTATTATTACTACAGGTCTAAATGGCATAGATTTTTAATGTTTTTGGTATAAATTCCATAGAAAGAGACTTTTCTTTATGGGAAACCTAGTACGTTATTTCATTTATTGATAAAATTTATTGCAATAATATACCACAAGCTTGTTTTATAACACTGATAATTAAATAAAATGTCAATCTAGTTATCTATTCCTAAATTTGAGGAGAATATTGTCTAGGAAAATTACATTTCTGACATGATTTACAGTGCCACAGAATGATTTTACAGGCAAAGCAAAGAAATATATTATGAAACATTTGATTGTTTTGTTTGTCCACTTAACCATGTAGCAGGAAACCCAGTTGTTAACCAAGATCTGCTGAATGTATGGAAGCATAATTTTTTCCCTAGTAGGTAAGTCTTATAGTTCAACTTTTTTTTTTCTTTTTTTTTTTTTCTGTTACATTTCTTCATTTGCCTTCCTCATTCACTACTCCCCATTCAGAAATAGTATGTCTTTAATGTACATGCTTACATCTCTACACACACATAAAAAGAGTACTGCTAAGGAAGCTTGAAAACACAAGCAGGAAAACCAAAGCAGTCTTTACAGCCAGCCAAATATTTATATTTTCAATAACGTGGCATTATTGCATGAGATTCATTGATAGGAGCTTTCTGTTGATTCGAAAAGGTATTAGACTTGTGAAAAAACGAGACATTTATGTTTAAATAATCCTCTCCTCTCCTCTCCTCTCCTCTCCTCTCCTCTCCTCTCCT
>JAWLRI010001036.1:782150-816519 GCA_034781795.1 Crypturellus tataupa
CTGCCCAGAGAGGTTGTGGAGTCTCCTTCTCTGGAGATCTTCAAGACCCGCTTGGATGCGGTCCTGTGCCATGTGCCGTAGGTGGCCCTGCATGTGCAGGGGGGTTGGACTAGATGACTTCTAGAGGTCCCTTCCAACCTTAGGCATTCTATGATTCTGTGATTCTATGATTCTATGATTCAGTGTCCAGAAGAGGGGGCTCTCTAGATGTCATTGCAACAAGGGACAGATCATTTTCTCTTTTCCTACTTTAGTATAAATGTTTAGTTTCATTTGTGTTTTAACAACAAATTAAAAAAAAAAAGCTTGTCAATGTTATGTAAGTAAAATTTTCACTTAACCACAAAAAATCTCAGAATAAAATTAGAAAAGTCTTCTAATCAAATACAAAATGTCTATTTTGTTTTGTAGTATTTTAGATCGTTAAAATATCTACATCTTGCTTTTGTAACTACAAGCGTATCACTTTTACAATATTATCTTCATAGAAGGCTTGCGGATATTAATTTTGCTTCTTGTCTCAAGTTCTCCCTTTTCTATCCACATATTCTGCAATATTTAGCATAATTAAAAATATAGAAAGAGAGAAACAGTCTGTTTTAACCTTAAACAGGAAGATACTGTAGCATACTGTAAATACATGGAAATAAAATTTTTTAGAAGGTGAAAAACTCTTTTTCTTTTTTCTTTTTTTTTTCATTGGTCAAATGCAGTGAGAAAAGATATCAGATTACATTACATATCAATCAGATGCCAAACGTAATTTCAGAAATGAGAAATATTTTTAGATCGTATGACAGAAAAAAAAATATATGGCTCTAAAATGGGTAATCTTCCATTTCACTAAATGTGCTCCCTGACTGAGACCTTGTATGCTGAGCTTCAGCCTGAAGCAAATTGTTATAGCCGAGCTATTAACTTCTAAAAATAGGGGGATGTAATGGAAACATTAAGAAACCTGCTATTGGGCACAACCACAGTCCAGGGGAGGATGAAACAACACTCCTGCACGCTTCCCCCTTCCCCTCATCAAGCGGAGTAGTTTGTGGCTCTGAACTGTGCCTATGCCAAGTGGGTTTTGTTTAACCTGCTTCCCTTCAAACAGCAGCTTGCAGCACTGATATTTGGTCTCTTTATCTTGTTTTTAAGTAACTTAATAGCAGCTAAATACTCCAGGTCGGGCTCTTGCCCTTCGTGGCTCGGTACGCACAAATGGTGCTCCTTCCCGGGGGAGCGAGCAGAGCAGCCCGGAGCAGAGCACGGCAGGGCTCATCGGGGAGCGGGATGCTTTGCAAAGGGAGCTTTATGCATCTTCAATCAGACCTTCCAGAGAGCCTGGACAGCAGAGTGCACATTTGGTAACTAAACGTACAGCAGTGATTTATTTTCTGTTGCAAAACGCACATTCTCAATGTTTTATTGCGGGTAATGTTTCTTATCATCTGCTATTTATTTTGCATTCGGCACTGTAAAACCAAAGGAGTAGTGACTCACGTGCCAGCAGGTGGCTGCCCCCTGTTCAGAGGCACTCCACATTTTTTTTTTTTTTTGTCAAACCACTTAGCACATCTGCAGCCTTCAGTAAATCATTTTTAAAAGTATTACCAGTAATAAGAGTCAGAGAGCCTTGAAAGGTATGTGTGGTATGTGCTCTGCAAACAGGCTCTCAACAAAAATCCCCAGAGCTAGGAACAACAGTAAAAATCATCTCAAAGGAGCAGTAAAGAGTGGAGAAAATGGATCTCAATATAGAGGACATGCTATTTACAGAGGTCAATCTGCATCAGCGACATAACATTTCAGGGCTATTCAGCTATAAACACGTTCTCGTGAGTCATGCGGGGTTTTAAGGAAGAGATCAAAAGATGAGCACACAAAATGAGTGCATGTGAATGTTTCTTTCCCAAGCCCTCACACATTCCTTTTCTACTGTGCCCACAGTGAGGTGCATTTCAATCTGGGCAAAGGCAAACTGGAAAACAGGCTTTTGCGCTTCAGAAGAGCTATCTAAATCAGTACATGCAGGACACAGGAAATGCATTTGTAAGACAGGGGTTTTCAATGCCAAAGAGACTTAGAAACTCTCATGTAGATGCTCCTAAACCACCTGGGCATTTTGGAAATGGCTCCCAATACCCCCGCTGAACAGACTCGCATTTATTGAAATGTTTCACTGCAGGTGGATACCTCTCTAGATACAAACACCTTGTTAAAAGCCAGTTAAAGTCTTTTGGACCTCATATGGTGCAGGAGGCCTGCCCTTACAAACAAGCATAGAGAGCTACACAATTCAGAATTGCTAAGATCAATAGAGGGCTTCTTAGAGCATTTTGCTTGCTTGTGGGGACAAGAGATTAGATTTTCAGAGCTTAAATGCCTAGCTCTGTTTGAAACCCACTTCCAAACCTATCTCAATCCCTTTGGTAACACTTTGCTTATTTGACAAGCAGGGTAATCACTTGTCATACCAGACCCTTCTCTGCTTTTTTTTTATTTCTTTTTTTTTCTTTTTTTTTTTTTTTTTAACTCCAAAGCCTTACTAGGTCTGGAATAGTGTTTTCTGGGTGGATTTTAGCTTCTAAGATCATTTTTTCCCTGATTGTGACTGCACTATGCTCCAATCACCCAGTTAGCGCAGCAAGACTGCCCCAGGAGCAGAAGCCATGTGGACACAGACTAGAAACAATGTCTAACTGTAGCTAAAGTTATTTCTCCCAGTGTAGCATAGACAGTATTCAGAACAGCCAAAAGCAAAACATTTTTGCAATCCTGTTCAGTCTCAAGGATATGAATGTTTGCCTCTCTCCAGACCTTTCTGTTTCTGGTCCCTACTGGCACCAGGAAATCCCAAGGAATCTAATAATGGAAGATCACTTATATATGACATTAAATTTGCAAAATCATAAAATAATTTTGTTCATGCAAATATTTATCATTTTCTAAAATGCTACTGCTGTTGGCCTGGGTATTGCAGACCTCCATGTATCAGAAAGATTATTATCTGCAGAAATAGCTCCCTACTTTTCTATTATTTTTAATGTTGAAATTGCTTTGATCTCTTCTGGAAATTTATGGGCATTTTGTATGGAGTTGCCTCTTCTCTTCTAGTTCTATCCAGTCTAAAAAGCTGAGCAGGTACAGAAAAATATTTCAGTACCTAGAAGATTAGAAATCCAGACCTGCTTCATGGTCAGGAATGTGATATAGTCCTGAATACAAAATATTGCAACAAAGGAGAGTAAACTTCAGAAATGCTGGAGATTTACCAAAAGAAAACAAGAGAGAGAAATGGGGAAGCTACAATATCCAAAGAATTTTAATATAAATTAAAATTTATGTTTACTTTTCAATAACTTTTAACTTGAAAGACTTTACACAAGTTACACAATATCTTCTAAATTAATCAGTGACATAATTTCTCAAGCCCACTTACAATGCACAGATATAAATCAGTTTGCTTAATCTGGATATAACCTATACGACGGATGTAATTGAATAAACCAAATCATAATTAAAGCAATGTATATATATTTTTATGATAACCAATAACCATGGGTAGGCATATTCTTCAGAGGAATGGGTAGGCAGAAAAAAGCCTGTGCATCTAAAGCACTAAACCACTCCACAGATCAAGCAGAACAGAGCTATGATGTACACCCAGGGGATCATGATAGCTTTGTGTGGCATGGGTATTCACCCAAGATGCCATCTGAGTACACAGGATGTTGGTCCTTGTTAGTGCAGACAGAATTAATGTCATGCCCGTTCCTTCTTTGGGCCCTCTCATGCGGCAATGCTTGAGAAGATGCAGGGGCGCTGGTGTGTTTGCACGCTGACGTTGTTCGAGATCATGGCACTAAGAGCTCACTTGATGCCAACTGTTTTCATTCTTCAAGCACAACATGGCCTTCAGTGGGAAAAAAAAACAGCTTAAGGGAGAAAAGAAATGCTCTGAAGAGGATCCTGGAGTAATATAGCGGTGAGAGAAATAAAAGACCCTTGAGACAAGAATTTCCTTCTACTGGTTTGAAAAGGAAACTATTATTGTTGCAAGCATTTTACTTGGGAGAGAAAAGTGATGACAAACTCATCTGATTCCACGCTTACCTACAGCTAAATATTCGGCATTAGCCGTGATTTTACTATAGTGGAATGACTTAGCCATTATCAGACAGATTTCGCTACTTCTGGTCCTCAAGGTGTCTTGCTAAAACTCCACCACTCCTCACTATATCCTTCCCCTTTAATACAGATTTTTGGCTTTAAGACATTGCACATGATGCTTCAAAGCTTTGCCTTTTGTATCATCATTCACACCCTTAATAGAGTGCCAAAAGTGCAAAAAAGCACCCAGATTTGGCCAGGCAAGGCATACTATCTTTTTTGCTCTATTATTTTCTATATAGAAATTTTATCAGCCACATACCATCCTCACCCCTCTCAGGTATCATTGATGGCTTTAGCTGGCATCAGTGAATCCTTAATTAGGGTGGATCCCTCCAGTCCATTTAGAAACTGTTTCTGGTGCAGAAATCAGTAGCCCAAGCACTGAATGGTTGTGCTTCCCCTTTGGATGGCATGCGAGCACTTTAGGAGCTATAGTCACTGCCTTTCCAATTCCAGACAACTTAGCTGATTTGATCAGGTCAGCTTTTCAAAAAGCACCAAAGTGACTTTAGAGCACAAGCTGCATTGAAAGCCAATTACACTTACGCTTTGATTCCACTTAGACCCTTTTGAAAAATCCCAGCTGTCTGAGATAAGTTCACACAGAAATTCAGGTGCTGATTGTAACTTAATGTGTCTAAATACAGTGCTTACAAGTTGCTGAGCCTCATATTCTCCACTCAGACAGTAACCTGTGCTGAAGTAGTTCCTTGATATCTATATTTCTATGGTACCTGTATTTCTGCTACTCAGGTCTCCCAACTGCCTACATAAACAGGTTCATATATATGTCGATATATATTGGACCACAAATTAACTTCATTTTGCTGCTCAGAGCCCTGGCACTCCCCTATATGCGGACAGGAATTTAATCAGTCCCCAACCTATTTTGCTCACAGGGTTTGATATTAATGTATGAATATTCATTGAGCAACCAAGAGAAAGAGAAAAGAAGTGATTGATTCATTGGCTCGGGGGTTCGAACTCTCACCTGGGATTCAGGAAATTAGATTCCTTGTGTTCTTTTGCATATTTATATATATATAAAATAGAATAGCTGGGAGAGGAAATAATGAAATGATTCATTCTAACAGCCACCAGACTGGGACATTTTCCTGGGCTACAGGAGGCCTGGATTTATGTTTCTGTTCTAAGCCACGCCACTGAGACTTCAAAATAGGACTCAATCCTGTCCTGATGATTGCTGTTTGGATACCCAAGGCTGTCCAGGGAAGTCCTTGCTTGCCTCCCAGGAGAATGAGCTGGCCATAAGTACCTAATTCTAGAAAGTTCATAGCTGACAATCTGATGTCAGAGGAATTTCCCAGCGGGAAATCACCGCCTTCCTGTATTCTGGAGTTTGATGTCTGGTGGCATTCAACTCTCAGGGGCTGGGCCTCGTCTTTATTTTCAGCTTCTCCGAGCAACATGCCTGCTCAAGTTGCTCGCTCGTGTTTTTTTTTTTTCTTTAAGATGATCTCATCTCATCAACGTGGGCAGAAAATGCTTGTGGATTTGCAGGGAAGGGAGAGTGTATTTTTTTTTTTGAAAGAATCTACTGAAATCATGCACCAACGCTATGAAAGAAAGGTGTCTATGGCCACATGCTTACTTTCAAAAACATCTGCTTATTGTTCAGAAATAATAAATGCCCAGAATTTCCACTGATATGCTCCCATTTTATTGCTTCTGATTGACAACTATGGCCTCAGAGCACAAGGCTGGACTTCAGTGTACCAGTGAAATGTATTTTAGCACTTGTCAGAGCTCAACAGTCTGTTCTAGAAGAGAGTCCTAACCCCTCTCAAAATGCAGCATGCGAGCTCAACCAGCTCCTACAGTTTGCATCCACAGAGCAAGCTGGGAGAGACACTATGATACTTCCAACATAAGGCTATGCTTAAGAGAAGCCCAATTAGGTGTGCAACACAGGTGTTCTAATCTTATCGCAATAGAGACACAGATGGCATTTCAAGGCTGACATTATCTAGCTAAAAGGTAGCCATCATGTGTTCCCCCAGCCAGCTTCAACAGAGGATGACAGCCCCAAACAGCACTTTTTTGCTAATACAGTCAGGCTCAAGTTTAAATCTTTTGTCATCTTTGATCAAAATGCCAAAAACAAAAACATCACAATTGTTAATGCTATTTCCATTAGGGTTAATAATATTATCCTGTGTATTATTATCCTAATTTGTAAAGGTTACAGAATAAAATTTTATATGCTAACAAGCATCTAATTCAGTAAGAAAATTTATCTCATTAGAAGTGCATTTAAATATTTAGTGAAGCTATTAGTGATTATTTTTCTGGAGCCCATAAAAAGTCTTTTCCTGACAAAAAAAAATCAGTTGAAGTTACACAATTTTGATTAGCATCTCCTTCAGATTAAAAGCACCAAAGGATGAAAATGCAACACTGAATGTAATAAAGAGCTACTGTGTTCGGATAATATTGCAGAAGCAATCGAATATTACTAAGCATGGAATTACACACCAGAAATCTCATATAAATTTAAATGAAAACATTGGACGAGAGGCCTTTTAATCTAATGAAAACATATGAATTTGCAAAGGACAATGTCTCTCATTTAAGCAATCAAATTTGATAAACTTCTCTCAGAAAGGTTTAGGTCTAATTGTATTTTCAAAAAAATAATAGTTAACAGAGAAATGTAATAATCTTCTTGAAGAAAGCCAACAGAAGAAAAAAAATTAATTAAACCAGGACACTGCTAAACAACAAAGAAAATAAGGTTGATAGGCTCCTTGTTTACCAAGCTAAAAACACATCCTGCAGAGCAGATATAGAAATGTGGAATTTATTTGTTTTATCAGTACTGATCCATCAGTATATCCAATGTTTAAGTGACTATTTTTTAAACATTCATTCTTCATGCTTATTCAAGTTTGACTATATACAAACAATCCAGCACATAACTGTTAGCAACATAACATTAAATGACTTTCTTCAGATGGGATTCTTTCTGTAACATATATTCATGTTAGTTAATTAGGTGCTGATTGGTACCCAAGAGGACATTATTTTCTTAAAAGCAATGATAAATGAAACACTTTATGTTTGCATAGTTCTATACATTTAGATGCTAAGGTTATTTCCTTAGGCTTTACGGCAAGGTTAAAAACCTGTTTCTAATTTATTATCCTGCTCTAAGCATATCTTAATAAAATGAATACAATAGCTGATAATACCTGCTGATACTATAATGCTATTCATCTTACTTTTAAAAATAAATCACATTATTTGGTTTGTTCATGATGAGGAAAAATTGTCTGAAGAAATAAACAGGTCTGTGTTTGCATTATGCTGACTATAGGAATGCTTCCCTTATACTCAATGTGTTATCTAGGTTCCCTTAGATAAAAGGAAAATGGTGCTCCCTTTTATCATTTTAATGTACTATTATTTGAGTTGGAGTTTTAACACATATTATCATAGTAAGTAAGTACAGCATTGCCTAAAATGATTAAGTATATTTTGTTTGTTCCTATTTCACTTTTATTTTGAAAATGCTTAAGGATTATTTGATTTAAAGTGCACATTTTAAAAAGCATTACCCACTTTGGTTCTCTAAACTCTCTTGGAGTTAATTTTGATTTCAAACAGACTTCTGATACAATTAGCTACATAAGGCTTAAATATCAAAGAAAATCCCAGACTTATTCTCTTTGAATTATAGCCCAGGTCGGAAGAAAGTTTTAAAGAACTTAGCTCATTGGAAGTCATTATGCTTTTCACGGTCAGTCAGAACAAATGTTATTAAAATGAATATCTCAGTGAGATTCAATTATTTATCACAGTTTTTGCTTATAATGATATCACTTTCCTTTTTTAAACACTGACAAAAATTTGTATGAAATAATAGTTATTCATAAGCTAGCATTATTTGACTTCAGCAAAGAGCACGATTTTCCTTTGCCTTGCTTTTTCTTTTTTCTTATGCTATACTTTTTGAAGAGGGCTTCATTTTTTTGTGTTGAAGGGGGCTTTCAAAATTAGGTTTCCAGAAGGGCATGAAAGATGGGGCTAATATGAAATAAACTCTTTCTTCCTAATGCTGAATGCTGAACACACTAGACTCAAGTCTACAAAATTAACATGGTTTTTGGCACTACAGAAAGAGCAAAAGCATAGCCAAGAAGCTCTGGTCATGTTATGGTGCAACAAGGTGCACATATAGATTCCAGGTGAAAGAACTACAAATGCCCAAGGCTAAAATAAGTAAATGTTTCCCCCAATTCAGTTTACAAAAGACTAAGTAAAAATAGTTTATTTTTTTTTAATCAACGGTGTTCTTACCAAATTTCACCTACATATAAAAATAAGAGCTAAGGTTGCCATTTCCATTTTCAGAAATTTAAAACAATATTAAAATATGTGTTACAAACTTCTTTTGCATTCTGTTATTCTTTACAAAACTTTATCCAATGCCAGGATTTCCTAGTTATTACTAGAAAAGATGAGAGCAGTTCCGTCTTTTTAGCAGAGACTGCTGCAGTCTGAACTCCTCTGTTCCAACCTGTACAATTCAGTGGGGGGTTTTAGCAATCACAGAGAAGTACTCAGATACTTATTTAATTGTATGAATGTAGAATTGTTCAAATGCTATATCTAGAGACTCTATTCATGGAAGAAAACCAAGACTTGGAAAAAAAAAACACATATTTTTACTCAGTCTGTTTTTTAGCACTTTCTACCATCACATTTAGATATAAATCTCCTCTCCTCACTGTTATTTTCCTTTCTTTTTACCTAGATTTAGATCTTTAAATCATTAATATATAACTGACACAAAAGTGCTTTTGCACTTTGGTGAGGTGAAGTGCAACCTCTCTGGTTCTGATAAAGACCCTGCTTCTCCTCGTCTGGCTCCATGTGGCTATCTTTCCAGTTTCCTTTAAGATAAAACATCATTTTTCACCCTACGAGGCAATGTACAAGCAATATTTCAAAGTTTTGACCTCTACCAATTTTTGCATACCCATGTATGGCATTTCATATAAGTGCTTAATTTGTCTACTTAGTATTTGTTTTCTGCTCTTCAAGAACAATGATGTGAGAGAAAAGCTGTCAGTCTGTCTTTTCTTAAATCCTCAATCTGCAGCAGGAGTAGGGACCACATCGCAGTAAAACAACAACTAAGGAGCAGACATACAGCCAGACTTGGGATGACAAAGTTATATTTGGACTTTTTAGATTTTGTTGCCATCCAGAAGCCACTGACAATTGCTCAACCAAAAGCTTTAATCAGCTTAGAGTCCTTAGACCAACCACTTTCTCCAGTCCTCTACCTCACATATCTCCAGATTTTTGTAAGTAAGTAAACTGTCTCTTGTATTACTTTCCCACAGAAGGTTTCTCTGGGGAAACAAAGCAAATTCTACACACGCAGTATCCTGAAGATATCCTGTGTTATGCTGTTAAAAATTATGTCAGTGGGAAAACACATAAATAATAGCTATGTCTTCAGGCATCATACAGGCGCAGAA
The DNA here is from genome assembly GCA_034781795.1 of Crypturellus tataupa. Classification (NCBI taxonomy): domain Eukaryota; kingdom Metazoa; phylum Chordata; class Aves; order Tinamiformes; family Tinamidae; genus Crypturellus; species Crypturellus tataupa. The sequence continues at coordinate 791,828 of JAWLRI010001036.1, forward strand.
GACACAGAGCACCAAATGTTGCATTGGGTGGATACAGGTGGTTTTCTCTGGAGTATCTGGTCTAAATTAGTGTAGATGTGAATCTATGCCAATTAGCCTCAGAATCACAGTTAAGTCCATGGCCATCCTATATTTAGCAGTATAGCCAGAGTCAGTACATACCAGAGATTTGGCAGGATCTTTTTTTTTTTTTTTTTTGAGAATTCAAGAACTAATGCTGATTAGTTTTTTTTCTTGGAAAAAATCAAATATTGTAAATTTGTTTTTTAAAACCTCAAAGCACATTTTCATTCACAATATTTAAACAAAATATTCAGTATACCTTGTGAAACAGCAGTTTGTAGATGGATTTGGTAAATTTAATTTGGGAGAAAGTAAATTTTATTCCAAAGTGAAACTTTTCTTTGTTCATGTTCACTTATAATTATTTTATCCTTTGAACATTATAGCATACTCAGCAAAGATAATGCAATATTGTGCATTATGGCATAGTATATCTGTTGCATTCTTTTTGTTGTTGTTGTTTGTTTGTTTGTTTGCTTTAAGTTCAACTTAATATGAACGGAAACATTTCTAGATGAATGCCTTCTTTCCAGACTGACAAACATCCTGCTCCAAAGACCATAGAAATAAACAGAAGCCTTGCAGTTCATGATAAGATGCCTTGAATAAATCAGAGAAGAGCAGTATTTCACAAAACTAACCCTGGTTCATGGAAGCTAATCTCCCAAGACCCTCACTACAGCTGATGAAGAGACAGAAGCATCTCTATAAGCAATTCAGAGAGGATTTGAAATCCTCAGAACAGGCATTCTGGGTCTAATTCTCAATTCTGCTTTGCCCTCAGGAGGAACCTCTCTCTCCTTATTGATTATAGAAGGGACCTGGGGAGATTAGCCCTCACAGGCAATGGATAGTCTTTATACTTACACTCCAGAGGTCAAAGTCTTCCACTGTAAGTCAGACACAACCTGATCTAAAGTATAAATTCAAACACTGTTTTCTTCACTGTTATTGCCCTGTAAGGTTTATAATTTGAAACACTAAGCCCTTTTACTGCTTGACTCCTGCTCAGTATTTCTAATTAATAAATGAATTAGTATTACAAGGAGGATTTTACTTTGATCAAGAAAAAATAACTGTCAAGAAGAAAAAACTTTTCCACAAGAAAAAAAAAAAGTGAAAAAATGAAAAATGTGGGCTTCACTGAAGCAGGATTTTCAGAAAATTTTTAATAAAAACAAATAAATAAATAAAAGCCTAAGCAGCTCTGCTTTTAAATATTTTCCACTTCTATTTAGTTCGCTCTCCATATAAGCCTGGGACACTTAATGAACATTGACAGCACTGTAGCAGTAACAACTACAGCTCAGCAACCTCCATGAAGGCAACCCTGGTACTAGAAATTAATTTCTCACAAGGTGACAACTCCATTTTCTTTTTACTTCAGCAAATGAAAAACATACTGGTTGATTTTGGATGCAAATAGCAGATAGTACAGCGTACCGTGAATATTCTGTCACAATTGCCTTCCCAGCACTCTGTGCCAATGACACACTAAGACAGCCAATGTGATAGAAAATTCCTAATGAATCACTGAGGTTAGATGTGAAAAAAGATCAATTAATCCTCTAAGGAGTCCCGTTATCAGCTGATCCAGCGTTGTTCCACAGAGTACATTTTCTAGTGTTTCTACACTTTTTAATGTCTCAGGCAGTGCGGCTATCACAATTACCCTCTGAAGTTATTCCACAGCTGGATATGAAGCTTTCATTCATATTTAGCTTTTATTTTCTTGTAATTAATCTTAATTACATGCCTTACATGACTGTAAAAAGTCTTTTTCTCCTTGGTGTAAGATCTTGACTCCACCAACTTCCCTGTCTTAAATGCTATTACACTTGTAATTGTGACTTAAACTATGTAAATCCTTGACCATACAGCTTGATATGCTGCAGTTCATTTGTATTACCTTTTGTCTACAATTCCTCTGTCTGTAGCCTACAACAAATCTTTTCTATTGATACATTTTTTTTAAGTAAGATGTCATGAAATGTTTACTCTAAGGCTTAATTATAACTATATTAGATTTTTTGTTTTATAGAAAAGTACATTTTTTTTCTGTATTTTTCTATTACTTTAGACAACATTTCAGTTAGCTTTAATTTATATTCATTCCATAGTAACAGAAGTTTCATTTTAAGTAATAGTTTTAAATAGTAATGGTAAGTAGTAATTCCAAGGTAACTGAGCACTTCATGACAGTACAAGAGAATATGAAAAACAGTGCCAAAAACTATGGAGCCCTGAACCAATAAAATCTAAGAAAGACATTCCATAGTCAAAAGAGAAAATAGAGATAAAAAGAAAGAGCATTGAAATCCAAAGGAACAAGTATAAAATTACTAAACACTTCCTTGGCTAAGCAAAAGAATAGGTTGTCACTGACTGTAGTCAACAAAACGGATAGGATGAAGATCATTTGAAGAAAAAAAGGAAGGAAAAAGTTGAAGAAGGGTAGACCATTCAACCAATAACTAATGGGTACGTAACTAATTTCCCAAGATAATGCAAACCTATCTCTAGCTAGTAAAACAACATCATATAAAATTTTAAAAAGAATACATTTTTACCTTGTGTGTATGCCTAAGGACTATTAAAGTAAGTCACAAAGATGGAAACCTGTGACATTGTGTCCTACAATATTTAATAAAGTGTATCATCAGGACTGGTGCTTCTGCTGTTTTTTGCTCAAATAATTCTGCAGTGAAGTGAGTAACAGTGGCCATTGAAAGAAAAGTGATTAAGAACAATACAATTAATAGTCATTCTTTGAACCTCTCAGAGGACCTAGTCGAAGGAAATGTACCACTGGTACACAAGTAGGGATTTCAGAGACAGATTTAAGGACTACAATACACAGGAGGCACTTTACCTTTAATGAACACACACATCATTAACAACCTGTCATGTAACAGATGTACAGCACACAACAAGTGCTTAGAGACACTATTCCAAGGAGAACAAGTCACTATATTTTCCGTCCTTTTGATATAAAGCTGTAATTAGAAACCCTACATTCATTTTACATGACAAATGCTGTATTATGATAACACGCGTTCTACAAGTAATGATCAAACTGTAGTCAATATCTATCTAGGCCTATCAAAGATTTACACATAATGATCAGGCAAATGATCTCTTTTCTTACAAATGAAACAAAGTTGTGATTTAAAGGTGACCTGAGTTTATTTTTAAAGTTAAATGTGTATTTTATGTGCTGAACGTCCCAAATAGCAAGGGTAATGGGAACAATCCTCACATAAATGATTTAACTTACCTTGCTTCTGTGCTGCACAGGTCCCTTGAAATCCAGACTAATGTACTCACTATCACCTGATACACCAGTATTCTTGCTATCTGCAGCCTGACATCACACCTATGAAAGAACCTTAGTTAACCACAGGGAAAGAGAATGGATAAGTGTTTTTTTTAATAATGTTGATCAAATCCAACACTATTTCTTTATGCTTAAAAACATATACATATAAAAACATTGCAGCAAACTGCCATCTCACACAATTGCTCATACAGCTCCTGAAAATTCCCAGATAAAAAAGAAGTTGAGCATAGATCACCCTATTACAAAAACACAGAATCCTACACACTGAGACACCTATGAAGATATCAAGAGCCAGAATATTCATTTTGTTAACCAGAAAAGTATGCAGCATGATCAAGGATTTACGGGTGCTATTGCACTGTGCATTCGTTTCACATGCAATGCATAAAATTCACTTTACTTTTCATTTTAATAATGTTTAAAAAGTTTTCTGCCTCTCATGTATTCAGATGCTGAGTTGCATTTCCATGCGCCTATAACTAGGCCATCAGATCGCCCAGACAGAGCCTTCATGTCTAGTTGCTAATTATTCTTTATTACAGCTCAAATTATTGGTAATATATATGAGCCGTTTGCAGGAGTTATAATCACTTTTACTACACTACCATTACCATTCAAATACCCAGTGGGCTTTTGTAACTGCTGATGAAGAAAAAAAAGAAGGTTTAAAAATCATGTGAAATATCTTGACAGTTTTCTTTTTTAAAGAAAGGATTGTAGAAACATTCATCACAACCCTACTAATAAATACAAAGAATGGTGGTTAATGGAAATACAACACAGATGTGCTCATTCATCCAGCATAGAGTCTCTGGAATTTAAATTCAACAGTTTAAGGTCATAGGTGGTTTAAGCCCATGAAAATCTTCGAGCAGTAAGTTTGAAGGCCCTTTACACAAGGTGGCAGAATTTGATTTTCATGTACTTTGACAATTTGTCTCATTTCTTTCCCATCACTATAAAACTTACGGCAGTTAAGAACCAAGTTCCTTATATACTAAAGGCATGAAATCTGTATAGCATACATAATGCCATTCGGAAAAAGGACTATAATAAACCAATACCTGAGCAGCCAAATGAGGACGTGGTCATGTTTTTCATCAAACTATAGCATGTTGACTGCTTATACTTCCAATTATCCAGCAAAATTATTCTCTGTGCAAACCTGTTCAACAATGTTTGGTTGAGCTACACACTTTTCTAGTAGAAACTCTTTAGATAAGGATAGACAAACCCTACAAGGCAAAGAGAAATCAACATCCAGTGTTGTCATGTAGCAGTTATGAAGTAACTTAAATCTGTATGAAAAATTAACCCTGTAGTTGCCATACTGCTCCACTTCTGGAATCACAGTATTTCTCACTCTAGAAAAAAAAAAAAAAAAAAAAGGAAAGGAAAGGAAAAAAAAGTATATATATTTACATTTACTTATCTGAAAGCAAAAATATCTGTATTTTGGTATTCCAAAAAGCAGTTATACATTTTTAGTCTGAAATACATTTTTGGCACACAAAAGTGTTGAAAAGAAACTCTATATATAGGGATGTTATTTTTTAATGAATATTTGTTTATAGACTGTTATAGGGTCATTTTTAATTTTCCCTTTGATAAGATAAACGGTCCTAATATCAGGAATATTTCACTTTAAAGTGGTCTTCTGCTTAGGCAGGTCTCTAGCTCTTCTTTGAACTCCCTTCAGTTTATCTGCATGTCATGTTTTGAATTAGAAAATTGTCGTACATAATATTAAGAAATTCCCGTGGTATTTAAGTGTGATAGCCTGAAGCCATTTTGTGCCCCGAAGAATGAAGTCCCAAAGACAACTGCAGGCCAATCTTGAGTATTATATTTTACATAAGGAGTCAGCTATCCAGTTTGCAAAGTGGTCTGGTGGACTGATATTAGTATGTTTACTCCATCTATATATCTGCTTAGCAACACATACTTGTAGCTGATTTTATTTGTTCTGATTTTATCATATGAGCACTGAATATCATATTTTTTTTCAAAATTATCCATGTCTCAAGAAAATATAAGGTCATTTTTTAACATAACATGTCACTCCCCTTACTCCTTAAAAGAAGCATGAACGCTGGTTTTAACATTCCAGTCATATGAATCATCCCTTCAGGTTTCTATTTTACCAAACAGGTTGTGTTTATGCTCATAAATAAGCAATTCCAATTCCTCTTGTTTATTACCCCAGCTCCTAGCATTGGTGGATAGGCAATTAAAGATTAAAGAATTTCTTCTCCCTTCATCCTTTGGTATCTTGATTAATTTTGTTCTCAGCTTCACAATTCTGTGCTGAAAGTTCATGTGTTTCTTATATTCACTGTCCTCTTTCATCTGAGGTCATCATGACTACCATAGTATCCTCCTTTGGTATTTCTCTCAATAATGTTTTCTAAGGAAGCTTAGGAGGTTCTAAGGACATTTTAATGCCTATGTCTCAATTAATTCTCAGAACAGATTGCTATTTTATTAGCACAGTAACATCCTAATAGAAATGCATAGCTGGTTGGCAGCATAGTATGCCACTTCTCAGTGTCTGCTTTTGGAAAAAAAACAATCATCTACTTCAAAATTCTCAATTTTAGAATTGAGATTATTATTACTGGAGCATGCCAGGACAGACTGAGTCAGATGATACATTCTACTAGTGAAGATCATGCTCAAATTCCTATTCATACAGAGCGAAATAAAACTGTGGCATGGTGGTGTGATTTCCTTCCACCTAGATCTCAGGCTATAAAAGTTGCATAATTCACAAAAACAATAAATTAATGGGAAGTCACTCTTGAGTCTATCCCTTAAAAGGATTTTATAATGCTTTTCATGCTTTATAATAATCCAACTTAGTGTTAATTAGTGTTTAAATTGTCAAAAAGAAAGATCTTCTTAAATCATGATGTGAATTAAACTGTTTTACCACCATAAAAACTGAAGAAGTAGAAAGATTCTAAGACATCTAGACAAGCTCAGACAGACACAGACTGGTCACTATACCTTTCTTTGGTAAATTCTATTTCTTTAGTGACACAAGCAGGGTTAACACAATGTCCCTTGAGAGCACACAGGGATCTTAATAAACCTCATATGTGTTTTTCACAATTATTAGGTATTCCTAAGTCTTACCCTTGTGTCCTGATTCAGCTCCTCTAAAGGTCTGCGGAATATCTTCTACTGCTGATGTTTGGAGAAGGCCCCTGTTAATAAGGCTCTTGGGGATCTCTGACAAGATGTGGTTATGAACTATAGCAACTTTCAATATTTGATTTGCAACCATTAAAACCATAGAGTATTTCCATGGAAATCAGTGAAGTTTTTTCTCCTGACTTCACCCATCATCTCTGTTTTAAAAGATATGATTCCGCTGTCCAACCGCAGATAAAGAATTCCACATTAGGTATGCTGTTGCTGTTGCTGTTGCACAGTCTGCTACTCCAGAAGAAGGGCACTCAGCCTCCATGGGTCATATCTGCCATCTCCATATGTCTTAAATACAAAACTAGTGTATGCTACCTGAAATAGAACCGGATGCCTGTGTATTAGTCACTAAATCATATCCAAAGTATTTATTAACTTGAGAGTGATATATTAGTGTAGTGGAAGATAAAAAACATTTCTATTTTTATATACCTGTTTCCATTTTTATTATAACTTAAACACGAACTTATCCTTCAACCAATAATGAACGTTTCTTTTAAATAGTAATTTTCATAGACAGATAGTTTTAGTTTTCTTCTAAATATTTATTTACATAGTGATGCCTTGGTACACTAAAACCACAAAGAGAGATTTGAAGATGTGAAATAGGAGATCCTAGCAGATCTAGATTTTATTTCCCATAAGAATTAATGCAAATTATTTTGCTAATATTGATTACCAATAAAATATTTGAATTTTCATTTACTTACCTCTAAATCACCTTATTTTATTTTCCTACACTCTCCTAAACTTCCCATCCTCTCTTTTCTCATTATAAATAACTAGCCTTATAGTTAGCACTCTATTAATCCCAACTCTTTTTTGTTTTGTATTGTAAGACAACTCAGTTAATTTCAATCTCAGTAATTTCTTCCACATGTACAGATGCCTTTGGCAATAGATGCAAAGTCAACCATTATAAAATATTATTTCAGTGTAAACTAATTTTGTGTGTTGATGACAAGTGACTGGGTATCTCTATTCAGCCTTGCCCTTGACAAGCCAAGTGTGTATACAAAGAACAGCAAGGTATCATGCAATGATAATAGTTCAAGTCCCAGAAGCTCTATAAACACAGTAACAGAGTGCTGGTACTCTTCTATTTACACTTGTGACAGCCCTTTTCCAGTTGTTATCAAAACCTCAACTTTCTTTGGGAATTCTGAACCATCTGAGAGATGATCCTTCAGATCTCTATGTTCTTTCAATTGAATTTGGTAGAATGCAACCAGCTTTTTGTAGAAGTACTGTTTCTCATTTTAAATGAGTTGGAATGGAGTGGAAAGAGCTCTAGATTCTAGAAAATTAAATTTAATGATTTAAATGTGGCTGCATGAAGATGTAGTCTGAGCTCCTATAATAGTTTAGAGAGAGATGGTCAACACAGCCCATAGGATCCAGAGAATGATTCAGTTGACCAAATGTATGTGGCTACTTCAGCACGAGAAGATTTCTTGCCCCTAACTGTACTGAGTTCTTGATTCAGCTACCAGCAAATGGATATTTAGCACAACTGAGACAGACCAGGATAGCTGAGATGTCTGTGCAGACAGAGAAAACATAACTCACACAAAGCCTGTATCTTTTTAAGATCGGGTATGGCACTGTAAGGTATTTCATGTGACACTAGACAGCTGTACATAGGCAACTGAATTGAATCGATAATGTCCTACTGGAGAGTTTTACCTAAAAAACGTTTCCAGATCTTTTAGGAAAAGCAAACTGAAAGCTACTCTAGACTTCAGTAGCATGATTATTATTATTGTTGATACTAAAAACCACTATCCATATTATGGCAGTCCAGTCATTCCCCAAGATATCATAAAAGCATACAATTGGCAAGCAATATTCACAGGAGTTTGCAATCAAATTCTAAAAGCAGTGAAATGGTTGCTAATGGGTTTAGTGAGATTTTTTTTTACAGGGAAGCAAAAATTCCAGCTGAAAATGGTTTTGGTTATTTTTTTTTCTCCAGTAAAAATATATTCCGCTAAATTGTAAAGATTTTTGCGCTTAAGAAAATTCACTTTGAGGAAGTGGAGGCTATGAATGAGATGTGAGTAATCTTAATAAATGACTGCATGTGTAACCATCTCAAAATGTATTGTTCCTATGATTCACAAATTTGCAAACTAAAATGAGTTAAAATGAAGCAGATTGAGGAATTAAAAATAAATAAGCAACTGTTTGTATTTAAAGCAAAGCCAACTTTTTGCATTACAGTGTTCTGTAATATTACAGCAGCAATGATGATATGAAGATATAATACTATAAGGCTTTTGGTCTACCTGGCTATGTTGGAAAAAAGAATTCTCTACATTACACAAAGAAGCAAAATACTCATTTAATGGGATGTTAAAGTCCTATGATTTCTAAGACATTTTTGAAAGACAAGAAAAAAACAGATGTGCAGAAAAAAAAAGAAAAAAAGAATCTGTCTTACATTGTTGTTTATGAGCAAGTCTCAGTGAGAAAGACAAAATTCATTTTTCAATCCTACTAGGACACAGCAATTGTGTATGAATCCATAATGTCCTCTCATCATGTGTCACTGGGGAGGGAAAAATCAGTGAACTTTCTCTTCTAGACCTTTAGGATGCTTACTTTCTCTTTTGACTGATTATACACCCTCTTCACTTTTAAAATAATATTAAAACTATATGATACAAACTGTAACTACTTAGAACATGTTGATTGTCTTTTAAATAACATACAGAAATGGGCATATGCCTGATGAAACCGACTCCCAGCAAACAAACAAAATCAGCAATATCTATCCATTCTGCTAGAATGTTTTACATTTTTCTTCAGCATAAAACAGGGAAAAATAAATCCCATCAGTAAGTAAATGGAGTGGATCTCAGCATAACCAATCTATGAGCTGAAAATTAGTTTAATTCCCATGGTAGGAAGGTTAAGAGATTCATAGATTAGAGGGCCAGAAGGGACTCTTGTGATCAAATTTATAAACTTAGGCAGAGGTTTTCAAAGGCACAGAAGACATTTGGATACCCAATTCTCACTGACTTACAAAAGAAGCAGGATTTTTAATTGTAGTTTCATTTATAAACCTCCCCTTTGAGAGAGTAATAATTTGACCAGCCCCTAGAAAGTGTAGTGTTCCAAGTGTTGTGACCTACATTTCAGCTATGACATTTCAACATAGTCAAAATATTAATGAACAGTATGACTCGCATTTTCCAGGTTCTTCCCTTTGGCATTACCTATCATGGAACTAAGAGTAGCTCCATCGCTGGTTTCGTTCAAAGAGCTCTGAGCAGCCATAGAGGTAGAAGGTGCTTTAGACAGACCGCAATAAAAGGAACAGTTCACGTGCAGTGTACACACACATATGTATGCCCAAAATGTTACTGACACCTTCAAGGAAACCGCTATTTCTCATTTAATATATTTGATATTCTTTTCCATATGAGATGACCTGATGGCACCATCACCCACAGGTTTTCAAGCAAACTAGAGCATAGGTGAGAGTTACAGCATTGAATCTGGAAGGAGTTAAGTTCACTCCAGTTATTAAAAGGACTACATTTGACCAGGAAATGGATTGTTCATCAAAAACCTGAGACAATTTGTTTGTCACTCGAAGTGAACTGTGACTCCATGCCTACTTCCTATTTTTAAATATAGTTTATCTTCCATTTAAAAATACTATGCTAATGTAGCAACAGGGAACAGGAACATAGGCACTGTTAAGCTGGATGAGACTATGATCCATCTATTTCTAGCATCTGGTCTCCAACAGTGACCATTAAAAAGGTTCTTCTTTTGTTTCATTTGAGAAACCTGATTACTGTCTTTTCTTATACTTGTATCACATATATATTTAAGATACATGCAAAGTCCCAAAAAAGAAAATATAGATGAAAATAATATTTGTCAGACAGGGCTACGATAAGACTAACACAACTTAAGTCGTCATTTTGAATAACTAAATTTATTAGATATATGTGGCATCATCTAATAAAATTCTTTAAAACTGTGGTTATCTATTTTGTTATGTGGCTACATTTATTTTCTTAATTTTCTTGGCTATGCTTTCTGAACTGTTACCAGAGTCACAATCGTGTACTTTTTTTCCTTCCACAGCTGAGCTGACTCTAATGACCTAGCAGTTGTTGGTTTGCTCCAGCAGTCATATTTTGAAAGCTTCTGCCACACTGAATGATTCTTATAGCTTTGGAGACAAATTTTATTTAAGACTGGAAATACTGGTAGAATTGAAATATTCTTTACATGGAAGAAACAGTGAAGAAACCCTGATCAAAGAAGAAAGAAATCCCAGCAATGTGCTTTCTATCTAAACAGTGTAATTTTTATGCTTCAGTCAGCTCCATCTCCCTCTTGATTCCATCACTGTTATGTACATTCATGGAGTTAAGCCCTGAAATCATGTTTTTGAGCGTATTCTAGCAAAACATGTTCAGAGTTGGATAAAAAAATTATTTTTGAGTTTGGTGGGGAGGAATCATTCTTATGTTCACTTTAGATAGAAACTTACTTTCATTTTATAGGAATATTTTATACCATTAACATCTTATGAGATCATTTTATTTCAATGATTGATTATTAATACCGCAGTTTTAATATAAAGCCCACGTAATACCTCCCATGTTGGATTTTCACCAAGCTGCTATGTTTAACTTTTACTGCATTGAATTCATGTTCTTTTAGGATTTTTTTGTTCTCTTTTTTTCCCTTCTGACGTGCATACTGAACAAAGCTTTCTGTCCACTCCAACATCAAAAAATTAGACTGTAATGACCCAACTTATCTACCTCTGCCTCTATCTACTCTCTCCTCACCCTTGGACAGTACTGACTTTCTGCTTAAACTCATGTAGCTTAAGCATACATTTCCTCAGAGATGATCATACTGCAGTAGTGAAAGAATACAGATTGCTTAGAACTGTACTTTAACCACTACGACAAAGACATAACTCTAAACAAAACAATAAATACTTCTCCTGTCTCAACTTCCTTACTGTTCTGCAAATTTTCTGATCATAGTCCTCTCCTGGGTCTGTCAAAGGAAATTAAGGATAGCTCCATTCCCTATGGGATTCAGAGCATAAACCCCAAGAGTTTGCAAACACCAGGGTTTGCCCAAGGTAGCTGCAATTTCGCTAGGTTAATACTGAGCACAGAAAGGTTCGGCTGAAATATCACCCATTTTACACTAGCAATAGTATTTGAATGTTGATAACCATATCAGCAAGTATCACTACATCATATTGCTGACCTAGAAGGAGCCAACGAGGTCTTGGAGGAGATCTCTCTAAGAGTAAAGGTTTCTTTCTCTCTCCTGCCTTCACAGAATTACAGAAGATTTGAGTTTGGAAGGGATCTCTGGAGATCATCCAGTCCAAAACACCTGCTCAAGTAGTGTTACCTAAGCATGTTTCCAAGGATCATATCCAGACGGCTTTTGAATATCTCCAATGAAGGAGCTTCCACAAGGTCCCTCCTTCCCCCTTATCTATTCTATTCTTTTCCCTAATTCCTTCGCTGTCTTCCTCCTCCCTTACCTGCCCGCTCCCCCCAAAAAAACCAAATATATATATAATTTTTATCTGTGGGGGCTGAAATGAGTATTTCCAGGCCTTCACTCACAGTAGAAGCTGCAACACACAGTGATCTTGAGAGATCTTTTAAGGAAGCTCTCTCCATCCTCCCTGTTTTGGGGGGATTTGCCTGAAACAACACGACCTCATACATATACACAAACACATTGCGACTCTACTGGCTGCATACATGGCTGTGAGCACAATCCCCTCCAGTACTGCCTACCTGGGACACAGAGTCTCTAGTACCCAAGTCTTGTCGCAGTATGAGAAGCTGGAGATATTGGGGTGTCTTATTGTCATGCTCACCTTGACTAAACACTGTAGTGCCGTTGGTATATCAGATGCTGAAACTTTATTTGTTAGGTCTTGTATAACCTCACTGTGTAAGTAAGTGCTTTGCTTTTGATCTTCTGACTGGTTTTCTTGAGATTCTTAATTTTTCATTTGCTTCCCGTGGATGTAAAATCCCATCTACCTTAAGGGTGACTGCTGTGCTTACTCAGCAAGAGAATATTCTCTTTAGAATTAATTTCTAGGAGAGCCAAGAATAATCACAAATACCACAGATCTGAGGTTCAGATGCAAACTTCACTTTCTTTAACTTGGGTTTTCAGGACAGAAAGTTAGCATTTCTGGAAAATATACATATAAAGAATATTACCTAGCATAACTATTCCAGCTGAGGAGCTGAGGAACTATACTGATAGCAAATAGTGCTGTGCATTTTTTTAATCCTGAGAGGTGATCAAATATTACAATAGTGGCAATGAGGTGAAATTTTCTTATAATTAAAATTATTTTGAAACACTCTCCCTTAGAGAGACAATACATTACATTACTCTTATTTATATTTTTGGATGAGTACAGAATGCTGCAGTGCTGCAGTGTCAAAACAATTGTAGTTCATTCCAAATTTGAGGCATCAGAAATAATAATCTGTTCTTAAACTCCTAGTATACACTTTATACATAATAAAAATATATCAAAAGTATAATTATTGAGATTAGTTCACAGTAATAAAATCCTTCTTTTCTGACAGACATGCACTTTTCCTCTTTCCATCTTCAATCCTCCTTTGTAAGTGCTCCAAGAGGAAAGAGGGGAAGAAGTGTCAAAACAGAAATTAGACACATTTTAGGAGATTAATGAATTTTAAATTAATGTAAAAGCAATATATTCTTTACAGAATTTAAACATCATAAATCCTTGCTGATTATAAAGTGCAGATTGTAAAATGCTGAAAGATACATTAGTTGACAGAATGAAAGTATAATTTTTGACAACATTTGAGTCAGAATGACCTAGAAAAACATATTTTAGAAAAGTATTCCATTTATAAGCTTTCCCTGGTATCAGTGAGATCCTAGATAAATAAATACATAAAAACTTTTTTTCCATCTTATATTTTCTAGTAAGTAGATCTTCAGCTTCTTCCTAGGAAGAGAGGGAGCAAGAATATTGATCTCACTTGCACAGTAAAGCAAAATTTTTGTTGTTTTGCTCATGTTATTTCAGTATTTTGAATGCTTCAATACTCTAAGTGTTTGTTTATTACTAGTCAGATATGATAAATAGTATTCTCAATCTTACAATTTCTTATACATTTTTTTATTCCATAGCAGTTCACTTGAAAACAACACTTTGGTCATGTTTATAATGTTTTGTTGTATTGGTCATAATCAAGCTACTGTGTGCAAGAGAGCTGCTTTCAAAAGGCACAGCCTGTAGAAATGCACTTTAACTTCACAACAGCAGGGTTGAAACAGATTTTGCAGAGCAGGTTTAGTGTCATATTAAGTAGAATTAGCTTCCATTTTAAATGAGCACATCTTTGGTATTGCTTTGGTCACAGCTAAGCAATGATTATAATAGTTTTCAAATTTTGGTCTATAACGTACTTGTAATGTGCTTCTTAGTGAGAAGAAGCTCATTATTTTTAAGAAAGCTAAACTTTAGGAAAAGAAACCTATGTCAGATTTCTTTTTGGGGATATAGCAAGAAGCTCTAACTTTTCCAATTATGATAAAATGTGTGACTGTCATTGTTTTTAACTTAGAGATATATCTCTAAGATCTACTGGGTCAAAAATTGCCCCCTCCTTTTATGAAAAGATAAAGAACTGACTTTTTCATCTAGAAAGTTTCTTTTCTGTTCCCAAAAGATTTATTAAGAGTTTGTACAAAGATTTCAGTCTCTTGTGAAGCCTCCTAGTTTGTTCATCTTTGAGCATACACAAGGATGTGATAACCTAATACTTTTAATGCAAAAATATGCAGAAATTGCACTTTAAAATACCATAGGGAAGCCTAACACAGCAAAAAAGAAATTGAAAAGACACATCTGCATTTTGTTTTGCTCTCACTTAAGCCATGCTTGGAAACAGTGGCTTGGATACTTCCCGTGTGACACGCTGAATATCTTATACGTTGTTAATGAAATTTGCCTCAGAGATTTTCCTCTCTGCCAATATGCAGGCCATCTTGAAAGCACTCCTGAAATACAATGTCTTTCATAGTGCTCCATTTTTTATTATTAATGCCTTCCAGAGGGTGGGTTGTGAAGACTGCTCTCTACTTTTCATGGACAGAACTACTATTTCTAGAGTTGCCAGCTCCAGCTGTGGCACTGAAGTCTAAAAATAAATGGAAATACTGCAACCTGGTGAGACTGTTATACCCCTGCGGTGCTCATTCTTGCTCCTCAGTGAGTTACTCTAGTTCATCAGGTCTAGTCCACAGGAAGTTCCACCCTGCTTTTGCGTATTTGTAGAGAAAGATTTTGAAGTAGTAGCCTCTTTCTTGGGAATGGGGAGGAAACTTGTCTCTTCTTGTTAGGCCTATAACAAAACGCGTTGAAAATCCTTTCAAGTCTGCAGCAGCTCTGAGATTGTGTGGTGCCAGCACAAGCTATTCCTGCAAAGACTTGAATTCTGAGGAAATATATAATCAAGGTACTTCTGCAGATAAACTGAACAAAAATCATTCAATGAAAACCTCTGCTCTTCCTCCAAACTATCCCCTTTTGTTTCCTTCACAACCATTAGTTTGCATCCTGTGTGTATGACAGCTAGCCAGCCTCCGAACGCAACTGCTGATGTGTCATTTACATAGCTTCCCTCCTCCTGAATTGCTTTCCATAAGCTTTTTGGCAATTTCTCCAAACAAAGTGACATCCCAGAGGATTTTCCGTATCAGAGGAAAAGCAAAAACAACATCATGAAATGTACAGTCAAAGCCATAGCCTTAGCACAAAGAAAGTTAGCTTCAGAAGTATAAGGAAAATACATTGGGTGTCTGCTATAGGTTGCTTTAAAAAGAAAAAGGAAAAATATCCTGAAAATCCAACACTGTTCAAAGTAATCACTAGCTCCAGTCTCTGAAAAAGAGAGGCAGAGAAAGCAGACACTATCAGTTGTCTTTATAAAGGGAACTGTGTTAAGTCACTTATAATAACCATCAGTAGCTGCAGTCTCCAAAAAAAAAAAAAAAAAAAAAAAAAACAAAAATCAAATTCCGTCAAAAAGTAATAATATTGTTAAAAAAATCAAAAAGTCGCTTCAGGGTTTTAAAATTTGATACATACTAGAAAGTAAGACATTATATATACTGTCAGCTCGGTGATTTGACTTTATCTACTACTATGCAAGAGGTCGGGGTTAAAGAATTGCCAGATGACTCTTGCCTTTGGGACCAGCATGCACTGGAAGGATCTGCCCTTCTGGACCCAGGGGAGGGAGAATGTGCTGCTCGCATGTCTCTGTAACACCCTCCAGTAGCTTCTGTGTGGATATCTAGCTCCAGTAATGACAACAGTAATTACAATCTTGAAGATGGCAGAATAGCAGGAACAGTGTGGGGCAGCATGAAAAAAAAAAAAAAAAAAAAACGAAAAATCCTCATGGGCTGTCGAGAGCTCTTTGGAAGGCTGAGTGCACATGCAGGACCAGAGACTGTTTGTTTTAGAAGTTCTCTCTTCATTGTGAAAAGAGGGATTTAAGACAGCAGGTACAAAAACATGCACTGTTAGAATCTAAGACAGCGGAAAGGGAAAATGTGAATCATCATTAGTCATTATGAGGAAATAAAGGGGTATATTCTGAATACAGATGAAGCCCTTGACAGAGGGAATGACAGCTACTGAAAAGACAACAGGGATCTCAATCCTCCTGCGTGATGATGGCACCACGACTGGATGTTGTGTGAAGCACAGGCTGTTCGCCCCTGGGTTGTCATCCCTGAGTCAGGTAGGGCCTGACATATTGCTGCTCCGACAAATAACTTATCATTGAGATTACCAAAGGTTAAAGTTCCATTTATTTATAGACAAGAGCAGAGCAGCAATGAGAGGTAGCAATGAGAGACAGCAATGCACAGTGAGATTTCTTTGTTTGTTTTCTTGGTTTTGTTTTTATTTTTTAAAACACAATCCTAAGATTTGAACTGTGACAAAGACATTTAGCTAAGGCTGCTGCTAGAGCTCATTCTTTATGAGCTCCACAGAAAGGTGCATTGAACACATCCTCAGCTGCACCTCTCCTGAGAAGAGTATAGTGGATTGTCCATCAAGTCCAGATCAGGAGTGAGCCTGTATCCCCTTCAAGATATATAAAGACGAGAATACACACACCCCCAAAACCTGGAAATACATCTTTATTCAGAATCCTTTCCCCTCCCTGCCTTCTTGCTGTGAATGGCTCCTGCCTGCATATCGTGCCCCTAGGAACCAGCTCAGCTCATGCCCATTCCCGGCTCTCCAGGACTCATGGTGCTATCCCGCTTTTTCCTTGGGCGAAGAAGATTAAACAAGCAATAACAAAGTTTTAACACTCCCAAGGCAGTGGCAGACACTTATTTCTCATGCCAAGAGAAGTGGAGGCTGAACAGAAATTGGGTGTATAATAATCTCTTTTAATTGAATCACAGCATAACACCAGAAGGAATCATTATTTTATCTGATGCCTTGTATATGACAAACCATTATAATTTAGACCATTGCACTTCATCCCCTCTATCCCTTTACTGAGTCAACAACTTGCACATAAATAAAACAATCCCTTTAAAAAGGTATCTAATCTGGAAAAAATGAAGAAATGTAAAATATCACACTTCCTTTGCTAGTTCGTTCGAAAGTTAATTGTTCATTAAAATCATTGTCAAACAGAAAGGCTTATTTCCAATTTTAATTTTTTCTTACCTCAGCATCCTGCTATCGGTTCTTGTTTTTCTTTTTCCACTAGATTAAAAAGCCCTTAACTATATGGGGTGTTCTCACAAAAAAAGATAGTTAAACTCTGTAATCAAGCTGCCTGCAAAGCTTCTTTTTGACAGATGAAACTGTCAGAACATCTCACCGAAAGACATCTTTATGCACTACTTGAATCATTCTTGAGGCCCTTTTCTGCACTACCTCCAATTTTTAAAAAACTTCTTCAAAATACGTAAGCCCAAACTAAATCCCATTCCTATATCAGGCTCCCCACTGTAATATACAGAAAGAAAATGAAGAATGGAGGGAACAAGACAGACCCTGAGGATGTTCAGGTAACGCTCTTGTGGCGAGTAAGCAGGGGTGCAATGTCATTTTTACAACTGAAATACAGGATGGGAATGCATATATCTGGGATTTCATTCTTACTTCACTGATGATCATTACATAAACTTGGGTAATTCTTTTTCATTTTTTTCTGATTTTGTTACTCCAGCTCTACCAAAATGTAAGTAGAGTATTCTCAAGTGTGTTACGACACTTAATTCTTTAGAGTCTCTAAGTGCTTTGGGATCCCCACCTGGAAATCATTATTATTTAAATATTCATGTACTTCATCATATTTTTGTTAATGTGACATAAGTAAAGATATTCTAGAAATCATGATTATATGTCTCTAAAATCCTTCTTTGTAATATCACAAAATATTCAATAACATTGAAAAGAGATAGGAGCTCTTTTCTGATTTTTTGTCTGAAAATTGAAGGTTTGAAAGGCAGATACAATTCTTTAGAAGAAACTTCATCTTCCACTCTAACAAGGTCCAATATCTTTATGCTTCTCTACTCATTCAATGTAATTCTTCTAGGTACACAAACAGAAATACATGTTTACGTACAAAGTTTAATTCTAAGCCTGGGAGGCGTAATGGAGATTAATTTTATTATACAGGCTATATTTCCTAGAGGTGCATATTGATTTCGCACTGTCAAATAAACTGCAAAATACATTATAACAAAACAATTAAAACTGTTGATAATTATTACAATTAACTTGCTGTTTCGTACTAATGGAATGTTCAAGCATCCGAGAATTCCTGATTATCAGAAACTAATGGGTGTTCGGAAGAGGATGTCATTTTCTGTAGCAATTTGTTCTTGGCCGATTTAATGTTCCCTCAAAACAGTTTTCCATTCCCAAATGTCTCATTTGTGGCTTTGCAAAGGAAAGGCTCATGATGATATACTTTCAGTGCTGATTTTTGTCTTCAAAAGGTTCATGGCTTTTCCCTTGGCTGTTATGCCAGGAGCATATAATCCAAAATTAAAAAAAAAAAAAAAAAAAAAAAAACTTGAATCCCTTTATACATTCAGTTGTAGAATTCTCACTTACAGCAGAGCTAAATGTGAATTAATTTTACTGAAGTGTAGAGAGCTCTGTCCGAAAGGACACAAAATATAATCCATTTTATCTACCTGCTTTTCTTAATCATGGGTGCTGCTTGGGTTTTGTAAAATTTGCTTTTATTATACTTCTTGAATCCTCTTGTGCAGCTGTAAAACTTGGGATGCTGTTCTGGTGCCTGGCAGTGAGGCTGATCTATCCAGGATGCAAGAACAAACACTCAATGGATTTAAATCCAAAGAGTACCTCCAGCAAGCAGCCCTTCATTAGACAGAGAGAGCAACATGGGAACATAGGAAGAGCAATGCTCTTCCAACCCTACATCTGTCCACACACACTTCTTGCATTAGTGAAGTGAAATTACTTCTGCAGGCAACCATATACTTGATTTGTCAACCCTTTCAACATGCCACCAGAAAAAAACTCCGAATGTAATGATTTAATCTGTAGTACTCTTCTGCACTTTTCAGCAGATAACTCTCTAATAAAGAATGGCATCAACTCTCTGGCACCTGTTTTATGGAACAAAACTTCATTAGTAACTGATGTCATGGGAAAATACATTCTCAAAAGGCATTCCGAAGTGTCTGCAGAAACATGAGACAATGAAGTTCCTCACTGAGATTTTTATTTCTAGACTCTTCATTTCATTCTTTGGAGAAATAGTGTAATTAACAGGGACAAACAAGTACTATTAATTATGCCTTCACCACCACCCATGTGTTTTTGTACAGTATTGAACCTACAGGAGACAGAGATTGTGATGTAGGGGGTCTTGAAATCATCTACGAATAAAGAATATAATTCAAATACATAAGTGAACACAGTCTTGTGAATCTCCCTACAGAAAATGAAGGCGAGTGAGGAAAGGGATTTCATGTTCCTTCATTAGATATGTTTAAGATATGATATAGTCTGAAGAATAACAGCCTCTGTTTGAATTTTTAAATGAAATTCTCAGCAAGCTAGGACAAACTTTCCAAGGATTACTTTAAGACCTTTAATCTTTTTTAAAGCAGGAAATACATTAGTGCTTTACTGATTTTTTAAAGCAGGAAATACATCAGTGCTTTGCTGAATCAGGGCCTAAAAGAGCAATCCAGTAACACTTTCAGACAAAAATATCACAGTGTGTAAAATATCCATAATGTGATTAAAAAAAAAAAGGGTCTCTTTGAAGCTTACAAAAATTCAAGAGTTGAAGCTTTGAAATGTTTTCCACACCTAGGGTTCACCATCTAGCTTCACTATTATGGTCATCTAATAAGACAGCTTAACTAATTACACAGCTTGAGCATAACAGCTTTGTGTTATTGAGGATAGTGGCAAGGAGCACGTAAATCCATTCCGGAGTAAATGACAGAACAACAATTCCCACAAAATGCCTATAAATGTGACATACAAGGGCAGAATATATTGCTGAGGGCTGAATGCAGATGCCAGCAATTGCATATTGACTGCTGAACCTGCTCATACCTGTGGGAAACAAATAAGAATTGAAAAGCAAACAGGAAAAGAACCAATAATGCTTAAGGGAAAGCACAGACACAGGCAGTCTGTACTCTGCAACGCGCGCACCGCAGATGTTGCAGCTAACGGAGACCAGAGGCAGAAGTCCCCATCGTACCACATATGCATGTTTCTATTATGCATATTTCAAGAAGGAACCAAGTGCTTCAGCAATTGTGTAGTAAACATTAAGTTTTTGAGGAGAGCACTGAGTAAGAGAAGATTGGAAGCAACTGAGCAAAGAAATTGCTTGTTGTTTGAATCCAGCTGTGCTCATTGAGAGAGGGTTTTTTTTTTAAATAAGCAAGGTGGCAACAAAAACCTGTCTCATCCAGGAATTTCTTCGCATTCCGAAAACACTGAAACACAAATAGAGGTGTCCTTTAGATTGTTAGGATACAAGAGAATCATCTAATTGATGAATGAGATCCATATGCATAAATCCAGTACTAACATGCACTATGTTTGGCTATTTGTAGATTTTATATATGTATATTTGCATATGCATATGTATTTTGGCAATGGATCCATGAATTTGACCACAGACCTTAGGGACTGCTTTAGTGCAAAAGAAAAATTACTTTCCAATTTCCTTTTCATTTTAAAATTCCAACAAATTGTTAAATAAGATATAGGTGAAAAATCAAAAGGGATTGTAAAGCTTTTGAAGAACTTTGGAGTTCCATCTGTTAGAACAGAACTGCTTTTACAAAGAGAAAGAAAAAAGAAAAGAAAAAAAAAACCCTCATTAGATACTTTTGCTTAAAATATAAGTGTGTACTTACATCTTTAAAAAATATTAAGAACTATTTAATTTTATTACCATTTCTACCACAGTCTCTTTCAATGGTCTTTTTTAAACTATAGCCTTATCCCTCCCACCCTCTTTTCTGTCTCCATAGCCAGGCTGTCACACAGAGTTTCCTAAATTGATTCCCATTTTAAGAGTACTACGGATATGCAAAGCATGAATTAGTCTTATTAAGGGTATTAGAATGTAAAGAAAAAAAATGTTTTCAAGCAGCTGTGAAGTTGGCTGTAACATCAGTACCAAATGTTGCTCTTGGGCTCACTGCTTCAGTGAAATTGTACAAGCTACAACTCAGGGCAGACCGAGACCCCACAGCATACAGCTCTGTCTGCTGAGTTCAATTAGGCATATCCTAGGTTCACATGCTTGGCAGGCTCACATAACTTACTTGTATTTTAAAAGCACTTTTTCCTACAGAAAAAAAACTTTTCCAAAGGTACTTATGAATCAAAGACTGTATAAGTATCTCAATTCTGACATCCCAATACCCTTCTTAGACTCAAAGGTCATTATCATGTTCAAGAGTCTGAAATGCACATAAAACATATTCTAATTCTGATAGAATAAACCGGGCAGAAATAGATAAAGACGTGTCATCACAGGTCACAGAAAAGCATCATGAGATGTTGAAGGTAAACACTGTAGCAACATGCCCTGGCAGTGACTGAATTTCAGCTGAAATTATGAGAAAACAACCACAAGATCAGTTGAGGAAATCATGAAGTCCCAGCAGAGCCATATGACAATATTATGTGCAGATAAAGCCTTTGTTTCCTGAAATAAGACACCTGAGGCAGCTTCTTTAGCCAAGTTTTAATTCTTCGCTGCTCAGAGCAGAATGTCCCTCCCTAAGCAAATTGTTAGCAGGTTAAGCTAAAAAGATCGTGAACTATCGATAAACGGGGAAACCCTCTTTAACTTAACCATTTTGCAAAGAACAGGATAACATGGAGGCAGACAGATGAACGACTTCTTGCCTCCTGCAGTGAATTTTAAATACCCAGAGAAACCAGTGGCTTTCACCACCTCGAGCAGTTCATGGCCGGCCTTGAAGATGGGCTGCAGCCCTGTGCCATGAAAGCGGAGCAGGAGAGCTGACCTCAAGCTTTCTGCTCCCTTACTGAACCGAGGCTCAAGCAGGTCACAGGGGTGAACAATGCGGAGCCTTTGATGGAGTGTTTGAAGCAGGGAAGTATTTCCCACTGTTCAGTTCCCTCCTGCAAGCACACAGAGAAGCGTGTTTGTGCTGCCGGTGGGAAAAGACTTGCCCTTTTTAACCACAAGAGCATTTGTCTGCCTTTTTCTTTCCGTGACCAAAATATTGACACTAACTCACCACAGAGCAAACGTGATGGATACGAGAGTAATCAAGGAAGGAGTGAACACGGTAAGTGCATTTCACATCGGAGGCATGTTTCCCCACTCCATCGTAGGCTGAAGTAACTGTAAATTATTTTAATTAATCTGCCACAGAATGTCACAGTCTAAACGACTCAAAAGATTTCAATGCGATCCATAGCACATCACAAATACCACCCTGAGCTACAGCAGTTTCTGTAATCTTAAATCTGCAAGACATGCAGATAAGATGACAGGTGTAGCATAAAAGAATAAAATATAGTAGAAATCAATTACAGTCAAGTCATTTTTCTTCCTTAAGCAAAATTTTATTATAAAAGAGAAATTACTACAACAAAAGTGACTGTAATTTCCTTAATGATTGAAAGATCTGCATATTTTCTCTAAAAAATAAATTTCACTCTTTCAGAGTAAATTATAAATAAATTGTCTATTTTTCCATGAATATTGTAGTTCCTCACACTGGAAACCATGCCACCTGCACTGAGCAATACATTCAGTAACTCGTATCCTAAACAATCAGATGTAATTAATATGATAGTCACAATTAATATGATGTTTTCATATTTAAGATGAAACATGCAGATGGGGACAAGAGTCTCAGATGCATCTGGCACCAAATAATAGGAGCCTGGCAAGAGATTTTTTGCTTGACTTGCTATCCATATTTACATATTCAACTAAATGCTAAGAGATCTTATGTGTGAGTAAACTAGAGATCAAGACAGCCCCCTCTCCCCTCCCTCAAAAAAAAAAGGTGGTAACCTTTCCTTTTCAAATGGGAAAATTATAGTGCATGTAGCCCCACCATCTTCTTGTCTTAAGAGGAGAATTAACCATTTCAAGTTTTCCTAAAATATATTTCTCAGAAATGCAACAGATTAAATTAAAAATTAGCATCCCTCATGACAGTGGAAGTCCAATTAGGAAATCAAACAGATGGTTAAGGCATTTCTCACATTTTTTCCAAACTAAGCAATAGCATGAGCATGTTACTGGGAAAACAGCTCTGTTTTCAGTGCTGATTACCCCTGCCTGAGCACAGCTTTCACATATAACTTCTGTACACATCCTCTGTCCACCCTACCTGCACAGTTAGAACTTCCACAACCCTTTATGTCTCAGTATTGGTTACATCTAGTAACCTATATCAGTAACCTATACCTGCCAGATGCTAACACCTGGGGAACAACCTGAAACATGGGGAGAATTACTTCCACTCCTTATTCAATGCAAGGCAATGCCAGCAGCAAATCTGAGTACATGAGATGTGTTAGAAATCCTGTTCCTTCTCCAGTTACACCTCCAAACCAGAGTTATCCAGCTAGGATCAGGAGTGTGCAGCCTAATCATTAGTTAGCATGTTATTATATGAGACAATTAAGAAAGGCTTATTCTAAAATATATATATATATATTTACATCTTCCATAAAATTGCCCCTTAATACAAATGCTTGACTATAAAACTGGCTTCTAGGCCCATTTTGGCCAGAAAAGTTAAATGTCCAACCCTTAATGCAGATTACAGGTTAGGGGCAGTGTGGCAAAAAAAATACCTTCCATCTTATCTGCTGAAACTGGGCCTTGGGAACTGAGATGAGATGTCAAGAAGGAAAAAAGCAGAGGAGGGCAATCCAGCATTACATTTCCTTTTCCCAGGAATATTTCTCGGAAATCCAATGATTAAAATGTAAAATGTGGTGTGTAAAATGTATGAGGAGGAAAAAAAAACGTGCAAAAACCATTTTCTTCATCCAACTGTTGGAAAAGAACATGGAACTCTCTCACACATGCACACACACATAAACACACACATATATATATACAAAGAGATCTTTAAAATATTACTTTACATACTGAAAAACAAATTATTAATGACATTTTTTCAGGTGGGAAATCTGAGGTAAGATATTAGACAGCTTATGCAATCTTATTCAATAAGTGTGTGGCAGAACCAAAACAGGGGATAGATTCCAGGCATACAGAAGAGATCTACTATTTTCTGAAGTGCTCTAGGGTCTCCAAAAAACACCATGCTTCATGGAAAAGACTAAAAAAATCAGGAAAAGATAGGATTTTTTTCCCCATAAAGTTGTGAGATGTCTAAGCAGCATCAGAAATTCTGCATCTGTCTCCTGAATTTATCTTCAGCCAGTGGAAGAGGATATAGTAATGGCGGGGGGGGGGGGGGGGGGCGGGGGGGAGTG